>LR812519.1:38117247-38374090 GCA_903798195.1 Danio kyathit
AATGCCAAAAATTCCTGGATGGTTTACTATTTCCGGTCAAAATTTTAAGTGTGGAAGCGTCCATACTCTAACCGCTGATATTGCCCATAGTACATTGCACGTTAGACGTGAAATCGATTAGAACTACAAAACGCGGGTGAAAAGTGTAAACAAACTACAAACATGATGGACGCGCGAGACCAACCGTCAAGCAGAGAGGCTTCGGTAAAGATGTTTGTATGACTGTTAATTAATATCTAGCCCACTGGAGAATATTTAAATAGCATTTTCTGTGTTATATTTCATCTGCAACAACAATACTAAAGACGTGCTTGGACATTACCGTCTGAAAGCAGAATTATCCAAAGACCTGAGGAGATTTCTCTCCATAAAAGACTCGTGAATGGGAGATTATCCTGCTGCTGCAGGAAATTAAATACGACAGAAATGTGGATGATTGACAGGGCTCTTAACTAAGCAACACAACGATCTGTGTAACGAGGAAGTAGCATGTCCCAAAGCTTGCATACTTTCCTGTTAAACACTCAAAAGTATATATTTTTCCTCCACAAAAAAAGTACATACTTTTAGGCCGTAGTATAAGTATGCAAATTGGGACACAGCAACTCACATTCACATAACTACATATCCGGACTCAAATGGACTACATATTCAGTCATGCCACACACACACACTCACCTGCTCCAGCTGACCGTCATCAAGACACTCTCTCTCTCTCACACACACACACACATTCACAGCTGCGGGTCATTTCCACTCTACAAGGACTATATATTTCAGTTTGTATTCACCTTATTCTCTGCATACGAGCGGGCGCAGCCATTTGAATCATTTTGGCCCGAGACTTCCGGTCTCATTCACTTCCATTCATTTTTAGACGTTAAAAACAGCTCGTTCTGCTGCTTGATGTTGCAAACTGAGGTTTTCTTATTATATTATACTATTTTGTCTGTATAATCATGCAAACACTTGTTTGTAGAGCGAGTAGTCTGACTGTTTTCAGCCGTTTATTATTCCTAGTCATTTCTCCCATAGGCAACTGAATCGGAAGTTCTAAAACAATCGCAAAAACGAGCGCACTTCCGCATTGAAGAATAAGGTCAATACCCCTCTTGTGGTCTGTTGTATTTTGTGTTACTCCTACGATGTCTAGTTGTTCCTGGTTTGTTTTGCCCTGTTTTAGTTTTCCCTGTTTTGTCTCAGTTTTTTCATTAAATCTTCTAAATGCTGCGTTTGGATCCGCTCTTTGATTTTCCCCCTCTGAACCCTGCAACGGACCGTAACAATATTGGTGTCTTGTTTTTTGATAGGATGGAGTATGTGATAGAAAAGGAGAAGCATACACTTTAATGGTGGTTATCCACAGGTACTGTACTTGCAGCTGAGGAAGACACAATAGGGGAAGAAGGACTTTCATAGGAGACCACTGGAGGTAAAGGTGGAAGTTGTTGGACAAGAAACGCAAAGATTCCTGGTGATAGGTGTGTAGATTTGTTCAGATCTCCAGATCAGATCAGATCACCAGAGGCGGACTGGGATACAATTCCAGGCCAGGAAATTCTACACCCACCCAGTCCATCCTTTAGTAAATGAGCTATAACTGGTTGGGGGTTTGGCATTTGGAACAGTTTAAAGACTGTAAATCTTCACGGTATGTTAACAGTTTTCTGCTGTATTCTGTCTTTGCTAACGAATATGTTATGAAGGGCTTGTTTTTAAGGCTTTGTTCGATGGTTGTGGAAAAAAAAGATCTAGTAATAATTTAAGCATTTCTCCTTACACTACTCTCTTCCATTTCTATCCTCTCAAGATAGAAAAGTACACAAATAAATAAGGAAACCAGTGCTCCTCAGAAATTAACCCCCCTGGGGTTGACAAATGCGGATACGCATATCAGCAGATTAAGTCATAAAATACTCTGTTATTTTTTTTATCATATTGATAAGACAAACACAGATTTGAAAACTGTAAAGGGTCTATTTTTATTTGTATATACTCATAATTACAGCAAAACAATATGTTTTTGTAAAATTACCAAAACATACAGGCAGTGCTTTCTCTTTCCGACTTTTCTGTCAACGTGACTGTCTAACTGAAGGGGCACAGACATCAGAGTTGAGGATTCACGTGCAGTTTATTAAACAGAGAATGGTCAGGCAGGCAACGATCATACAGGTACATACAGTATCATAAGGGTAATCCAGCAGCATAGAAACAGGCAAATGGTCAGGACAGGCGGCAATGAATCAGAAAACACGGCAGGCCAAACAGGAAAAATTGCTTTCTGGTGTTACAGAAAAGTGAACAAGACTCCAAATGTATGTGTGTGTGTGTGTGTGTGTGTGTGTGTGTGTGTGTGTGTGTGTGAGAGAGAGAGGTGAACATAAAGTCTAGGTAATCAGTCAATAATGGGTTACTAGCTGTGTGTGTAATAGGGGGAATCAGGAACTGGTGTGTGTAAGGTGCATGATGGTACCTGTAGTCCAGTTCAGTGAAAGATGTGTAGTTCTCCAGCAATATTCAAGGATTAGATTGCTGGTGATTGTAACACTGGCAAGCATGTCGGAAAAAACTGTTGAATCTCCAATAATTTTGTCCTCACATTCATGAGAGACATACATGCATAAAGCTTGGATTGTGCACTTTCAAACTTTTTGAAAACAAATGTTGTCACACTTGGTAATCAGAACATAATGCATAATTCTCACGGGAGAGCTCATTAAAGTGCTTACAACACAGCGGTGCTAGGTAGAAAGGTCTCATTTTCATTCACAGGAATAAAATGGAGTTATGACTAGGGATGCACCGATACCGATACCAGTATCGGGTATCGGGTCGATACTTGGTTAAAATACTCGAAAGGCCAATACCACGCACCGATACCACTCAACAGTAACTCACTATGGATGTGATTTGTTGTCCTACTTGACTTCAGTGTCTTAATGTATTAATTAGCCTAATGTATTATATATTAATAGCTTAGTCCTTATATATAAACAATCCGTTTATAAAATACATTATTAACGGATCTACCTGTATATACTGTAGGCTACTGAAGAATAAACCACATATGAAATATGATCCTTGCATAATGATCACAGCTAAACAAGCTAGCACTCATTTTAAAAATAAACGATAAATAAAAAAATGAAATACATTTTAAGTAATGGAACATTATGTAAAAAATCTAAAGACTACAGGCTAAATAAAAGCGTCTTGTCAGAGTTTAAACATCACTGTGCGGTCACTGCGCGTGTGTCAGTTTACAGCTTTTGTAAAGATCAGACAGCCTATACAGATCACACAATCTCAATAAACACCATGCAAATGTATAAATATATCGATAAGTATAGTTAATGGAATATTTATAATGATATGATCTTGCTTTTGGTTATATCGATACAGGCTTTGAGCTGTCACGCGCGCTTTCTCTCTGTCTCACCAGCAGCAGTTAACACGTAGTGCGGCGCTATACACACTACACAGCAGCATACACTGGCAAGTGCTGAACTTCACGGGACTAGTTTTATTTGTTGCAGATTTGCGTGTTGTTCCTTTTTTAAATGCCTTTTATTTTTAAAATCTCTCAAGTTAATATTGGCTGTCGGGTAACATAATCTCCCTCAGAGATATTGGAGTTCAATAACGTGGTGCGCAGTATGACTATTGACCGTACCCTGTAAGTTTACATACTGCATACACAGGCCTACAGCTCTGGTGTGTTATGAATTGCATGTTTTAAATGACAGCGAGACATGCTACATTTAGTTTTTATTGTAAAATATACATTATAACCCAGTACACAGTAAAATAATATCTTTGAATGGCTTGCCTATTGGCAGCGCATATAACCATTAAGCTTAAATAGGCTAAGCATATTTTTATTCATATTAAAACAAATTAATACAACTAGCCACCCTTTGATTTTTTTTCGTTTCCGTATATTTTTTATCAAACGAAAAATGCAATGAATTGTTGATTTTGGTTTTCATTTTATTAGCGTTAATCTAATTATTAGGCTACACAACTTCTACATAACATTGGCTCTGATTGCATTTTTACAAATATCCTACAGACAGACTTTTTGGCTCAAAGACATTTATGCCTGTTAATTTCAGTGCTGTATTTTGACAGATTTCGCAAAGGCTTCAGCTATTCTGTCAGCTGGTACCAGCCTCAGTTTTGCGGCTTGATTTGTGCGGCGTCTTCGTATCAATGTCTGGATGACAGCGCGAGAGAGATGAGATCAGATCTCAGTTTTGATCTGTGGCAGCACGTCACAGTTACTTTACTTCAATTTTTAAATATTGACTCATCTAAATTAATTTTTCATTCGATTAAATGGCAAAATATTGCCAGACATAAGCAGCAACTTTCGGTTTTGAAAGAGAGCGGCATTAATGATAAAAGTCGCACACACAAAGGATACATTCTTGTAGGCCTATATATTCACTATTGATTTTTTAACATTAAATTCATAATAATCAAGTGCAATAAAGAACAGCTGAACAGATAAAGTGATCACTGCGGTTGCCATGATGGTTGCTTTGTTTCTCTGCAGTTGGCTTGTCAATGGCGCGGCATTGCTAAATCACTTTTGTTTTATTAAAAAATAAGATTATTTTTTTAATAAACATTGTGAGATAATGGTCGCGTGATTTTTAAAATAAGAGTATGCATTTCGTATTTATGGCTATTAATCGTATCTACCCGCAACCCACCCATAGTTAAACATCTAGTACTTTTTGATTACCTGACCGGTGGATCAAAGGCAGGACTCGTTAATATGAAAGAAACGCACACCACAGGGTTTTATGCATCCCCAATATGCAATGAAAGTGACTCCATAAGGTAAGGTACACTGCACACACTTTGTGTAATGTGTGAAGTCGTGGACGCATGTAAGCGCAAGGATAACTCATCCTTTAAATGTCCATGCTTAATCGTTAATAGATAAGGTCTGGATTCGCAGGGTTATCAACAATGTGTGTATATTTTTGGCTTGGAACAGCCTCCTGTTAAGGATTTTTATGTTCATCCTTGCTACAGGCAAAAAAAAAAAAAAAACTAACAAATAAACTTAATTGAAACCAAATTTATGAAGTATTGGTATCTGTACTCGGTAATGGCGAGTACACAATTTAAAATACTCGTACTCGTATCGGTTTGTAAAAAAGTGGTATCGGTGCATCTCTAGTTATGACCCATTTCACCTAACCAGACTAGTGTGATCTGTGTCACGGTTGCAAGTTTGTGCGTCATCCGGAGTGTCTGTTTTGTCACGTGAGTTTGTTTTGTTTTGGTTGTCCATGTGTATTTGTCATGTCACATGTCATGACGCGACTCAGCTGTTCTGATTACCTGCCAGCTGAGACTTATTATCTCGTATATATATGGGCTACGTTTCTATGTTTCCTTGTCAGTTCGTTGTGTTTGCTTACGCATTTCTGTATGTGTTCAGGACTGGGAGGAGTGGCGTTTGGACCCCGTTTCGTCCTTCTGTTTCCTGCCTTCCCTTCCCAGTTTTCCTTGTTTTGTTATAGTTTGATCATCCTGTCTCGGTTTATCTTGACCTTGTCAAATAAACATTATCACTCGCATTATTGGATCCTTATTGAGTACTTAACTTCGTAACAAAACGAACTGACCTGTATTATGGATCCAGCGAGTGCTTCACAGATATCAGAGTTCATGACACTCAGCGGCGCCAGAATGGATCGGCAGGATGAGGCATTGACCACCACCGCTCAGGCAATTCAGACACTGGTCGGCCAGGTTTCTCTTCTCACCGCCCAAGTTCAACAGCTGGCTACTGGAACAGTACAGGAGGCATCCGCACCAGCTCCAGAAGTGTCACCAGCACCAGTCGTTGCTAGCCGCCCTGTTGAGCCTCGCCTTCCTCCACCGACCTGTTATGATGGAGAGCCTCACTTGTGTCGGTCTTTCCTGTCGAAATGTTCCCTTTATATTATGCTGCAACCATCTTTATTCCCCACAGAACAGTCGAAGGTCGCCTTTGCCATCACGCTCCTTTCAGGGAGAGCGGCTCTGTGGGGAACTACAGCTTGGGAACAAAAGCTGCCTTGTTGTTCCACCTTTGAGCTATTTTCTAAGGAGCTCAAAAAGGTGTTTGATCGCGCGGCTTCCGGGAGAGAGGCCACTCGTATCCTCGCAGAGCTCCGTCAGGGGAATCGGAGCGTGGCGGATTACTCCATCGAATTCCGGACTTTGGCTGCCGAATGCGGTTGGAATGCGGAGGCTCAGTGGGATATGTTCCTGCACGGGCTGTCGGACGCTTGCAGGACGAGATATATACACTGGATCTTCCCAAAACTCTGGATGAGCTTGTGGATCTGGCAATTCGTGTGGACACCAGGCTGTGTCGCAGAGTTGGCCGCACGCAGCGGGAGAGGTTTGCGGGTACAGTTCATAGTCCTCCTGTTTTGGCTATGGCGGCGGAAGTTTGTGACGATGACCCAGAACCTATGCAGGTGGGCAGGTCCCGCTTGTCCGTGCAGGAGAAGCGCCGACGGAGAAATGAGGGGCTCTGCCTTTACTGTGGTGGCGCGGGGCACCGCGTGAATTCTTGTCCTGTAAAAGACAACGCCCATCAGTAGGTAAGAGGTTACTGATGGGTGAAATCAATCTGAAGAAACCCTCTACGGCGGCTACTTCACTGCCCGTTACGCTGTCATGGGGAGGCGGAACTAAAAACACCCACGCTCTTATTAATTCCGGGGCAAAGGGGAATTTCCTTGACTCTAGTTTTGCTTTCAATTTTAAACTTCCGGTTATCGCTCTTTCTCAACCCATTGCAGTACGCGCCCTCAGCGGGCTTTCTCTTCCCACAATCACTCACTCCACTACACCCCATAAAGCTTATTACGTCTGGAAATCATGTTGAACACATTTCATTTTTTTTAACAAACTGTTCTAAACACAACCGGTGGGTATTAGGGCATCCTTGGTTGGTTCTCCATAAACCTCATATTAATTGGGGTCTCAGCACAATATTTTCGTGGAGTGAGAAATGTCATGAGTCTTGTCTTTCGTCTGCTCGTTCTGCTGTGTCTTGTTCTGTGTTTCAGGAGGAGTGTATGGATCTGTCAAACGTGCCCAGTGAGTACCTCGACCTGAAGAGAGTGTTCAGTAAGTCTCGGGCTGCTTCTCTTCCTCCTCATCGTCCCTATGACTGTGCTATAGACTTACTGCCAGGTACGTCTCTGCCTAAAGGCAAGTTATACTCTCTTTCCATTCCCGAGAGGGAGGCCATGGAGAAATATATTTCTGATTCTCTAGCGGCCAAGATCATCCGCCCTTCTTCTTCACCGGCGGGGGCGGGGTTTTTTTTCGTGAAAAAGAAGGATGGCTCTCTTGGACCCTGTATAGATTATCGAGGGCTGAATAACATCACGGTAAAGAATACTTATCCTTTGCCATTGATGTCTTCAGCGTTCGAGCGTCTACAGGGGGCCTCTTATTTCACGAAATTAGACCTCCGCAACGCTTATCATTTGGTTCGCATCAAGGAGGGCCATGAATGGAAAACGGCGTTTAATACCCCCAGGGGGCATTTTGAATATTGTGTTCTTCCCTTTGGGCTTTCCAACGCCCCCCGCAGTTTTCCAAGCACTCGTTAATGATGTGTTGCGAGATCTGATAGATCAGTTTATTTATGTTTACCTGGATGACATTCTGATTTTTTCCCCGTTCTCTCCAGGAACATGTGCAACACGTCAGGCGAGTGCTTCAGAGGCTGCTAGAGAATGGGCTTTTTGTCAAGGCGGAGAAATGCGTGTTCCATGCACAGTCTGTTCCCTTCCTAGGACACATTGTGTCGGTCGAGGGGGTGCGCATGGATCCAGAGAAGGTTCAGGCTGTGGTAAATTGGCCAAATCCAGAGTCTCGTAAGGCCCTGCAGAGATTTCTGGGCTTCGCCAATTTTTACCGGCGTTTTATTCGCAATTTCAGCCAGCTCGCCGCCGCTCTGACGTCCTTAACCTCCTCCAAGACTCCTTTCAGGTGGTCGAGTGCTGCACAAGCAGCATTCACAAAATTAAAGGGTCGCTTTGTTTCAGCCCCAATTCTGGTGACCCCTGATCCTTTGTGGTGGAGGTTGACGCGTCAGAGGTGGGGGTGGGTGCTATCCTGTCCCAGCGCGCAGCCTCGGATGACAGAATTCATCCTTGCACGTTTTTTTCACACCGATTATCTCCCGCAGAGCGTAATTACGACATTGGTAATAGGGAGTTGTTGGCTGTCAAACTCGCTTTGGAGGAGTGGCGTCATTGGTTGGAGGGTTCGGGGGTTCCCTTTATCGTTTGGACCGATCATAAGAACCTTGAATACATCAAGTCCGCCAAACGACTTAGCTCCAGGCAGGCTCGGTGGGCATTATTTTTCGGACGGTTCGATTTTACCATCTCTTATCGACCGGGTTCCAAAAACATCAAACCCGATGCGTTATCCCGCCTTTTTGATTTTTCTGAGCGCAATACGTCCCTCGAAACCCATCGTTCCTCAGAAAATTTGCATTTCTGCGGTGACATGGGAGATCGAGAGCAGGGTTCGCACAGCCTTGGAAGGGGTAACGCCCCCGCCCAGATGCCCACCCAGTCGTTTATTTGTGCCGGAGGAGATTCGGTCTGACGTCATTCGATGGGGACACTCTTCCAAAGTGGCTTGTCATCCGGGGGTGAGTCGTACCTTATTTTTGGTTAAACAGCGATTTTGGTGGCCAGCTATGGCACGGGACATACGTGAGTTTGTTTGGGCCTGTTCTGTTTGTGCTGTTTCTAAGACTTTCCAATCGTCCTCCCAGCTGGGCTCCTCCAGCCTCTGTCAGTGCCTTCGAGACCCTGGTCGCACATTTCGCTAGATTTTGTCACAGGGCTCCCCGCCATCTGGTGGCAATACGGCTGTTTTGACCGTTGTGGACCGGTTTTCGAAGGCTACTCATTTTAATCCCTCTGCCCAAATTACCTTCATCCAGAGAGACAGCGGTTGCTGTCATCAGTCACGTCTTTCGTCATTCATGGCCTCCCGACAGACGTGGTTTCTGACAGGGGGCCTCAGTTTGTATCTAAATTTTGGAGAGAAGTCTGTCATTTATTGGGGGCGACTGTGAGTCTTTCTTCTGGTTTTCATCCTCAGAGTAACGGACAAACAGAGAGGGCCAACCAAGATCTCGAACGTGTGTTACGTGGTTTGGTTTCTCAGAATCCGGCCTCTTGGAGTCAGCAGCTCCCATGGGTGGAGTACGCACACAATTCATTGCCAGTGTCTGCCACGGGCCTTTCTCCGTTTCAGTGTAGTTTAGGTTACCAGCCACCAGTTTTTCCCAGTCTGGAATCTGAAAGCGCGGTTCCCTCTGCTCACGCCTTTGTCCAGAGGTGTCAACGCACTTGGAAACAGGGGCCAGACAGACCCTCCTCCAAGTGGGTGCGCGCACCAAGGCGAAAGCCGATCGCCACCGGGTCTAAGCCTCCCGTTTACGGTCGTCGGTCAAAAAGTGTGGCTTTCAACCAAGAATATTCCTTTGCACTCCGTATGTAATAAACTTGCACCTAAATTTATTGGCCCATTCACTGTCATCAAGATCATTAGTCCGGTGGCAGTCCACCTCAAATTACCTCCAACGTACAGGAGAATACATCCCGTGTTTCATGTTTCCAAATTAAAGCCCGTTTTTCATGCGGCCATTAATCCGCCCATGCCGGTCCCCCCCCCCCCCCCCCCCCCCCCCCCCCCCCCCCCCCCAGCCCCACCCAACTAAGAGCCAACTAAGGCTGCGATTATGTGAGCAACCATACAAATAAAAGGTCGTAAAATAGTATTTTGATTTAAAGTAATTGTTTTTCATGTTCAAAATAATATTTTATTAGGCTACTTTAGTGTCTCAGAGTCATTTAGAAATGATTATTAAACACTGGATTAATGCACAAGAAACCATTTTTAATATAACAGTGTTGCAAACACATTTTATACCATATCAAATTTTTTTTTTTCAGTGAAACACTAAATTGATGATAAACAACAATAAACTATTTTACTGCACTTGCAAGTTTATCTTAAGTTATTTTGTGTGATAGCCAAATATATGCTCAATAAAATAAAAACTGAAAATAATACTAATGCATTAGTGTAGCCCAGTTTAAGCAGTTTACAGTAGTATTAGACTTTAGCCACTTTTTTATGTTTTATTTATAGGATCTGAGGAAAGGATAAATATCAGGGCACATCAGAATTTCCCCAGTCTCTCAAAACACCCTCAGACCCCAGAGGGTTAAACCATGAACAAGACAATTTTGCAACCGGCAGTATTCATTTTAATATTAACCATTTATTCCTCATCCAGCTGTAAAACTCTGAAAGTGATCAAATTATTCTGCAGATGTCCAAATGTTAAAGTTGTCATCTCAATAATCCTATAATAAGAGAATCTGTGGATATGTAACATCTTCCAGTGTTTAGAAGGAAACACAATGCTTAATGTCATAAACCATGAATGAACTCTAAATTGAAAATTAATGTATGTTGCAAATCAAACCAATAGAATAAAGGGTAAAATAAACTGAATGGAAAATCTAATTTACTGTTGTTATTTGTGAGAACAGTCAATCGCAATTTTCTTGTCCTAAGCTTAAAATAAATGTGTGCAAGAAGATTTTTACATCCTGCCATTTTTTAAATACAGGCCAAAAAAACGGATCTGCAATGTGCACGGAATCTGTTAAATTTAATAGAAGGTCTGTGCAGACATTTCAATATAGATCATCTTGAATGGTGGATTGAAGAGGGTCGAAGTGTGCAGTGCATGTGATGTTTAAGTTGTAGAACTATGCAATTCAAATGCAGTGTCTCGGCTTGTGGGTGTGAATTTCTAAAATGTCGCACAAGTAAAATTTCTGTAAAGTACTTATTAAAAACCTATTTGAAAAATCCTAATATAGATTAGGATAATCAATGCAAAAAAAAAATTTTTTTCCATATATTATATCTTTGCAGTTGGTACATCAGACATTGTGTTGTCTATATTTGTAATTAAAGAGCACCTATGAAGAAAATCAACTTTTGTAAGCTGTTTGGGCAGAACTGTGAGTATGTATAGTGTGTCCACTGTCATATTGGAGTGATAGAAACACAACAAGTCTCTTTTTTTTATTTACTGATGTTTAAAGACTCCACCACAAATACATCAATTAAACATACTTGGTATTTTTGACTCGTGGCCTTATTTCAGCTTTATCCGTGTCTGTTTCTATCATTGACGGCTGTTATCTGATGTAACGCAGCAGAAGCATACATGCATGTCGGAGCGGTGGCAGGGAGAAGCAGCTCATTTAGATTTAACGCCACAGGCTACAAAAACAGCTACAGTACATTGTGATCAGACACCAAAATGGGCAGATTTTACATTATATAATAAATAATCTGATGGGTATTTTGAGCTGAAACTTTACAAACACATTCTAGAGACACAAAAGTCTTATCTTACATCTTGTAAAAAGTAAAAGTTATAAGATTGCTAAAAGCCTGCATTCTGCTACAGTAACTCTTGATTTTGGTGATATCCCAAAATTATTCTGCTTGCTGTAGATGATTTATTATATCAAACCTAAAGCTAACCCTGACATAATTGTACTAATACTCTTAAGACTCTAATAAAAGTTCTAACCAACAAGGATATTTTTTGAAATCAACATAATATACAAAGGGGACCATCAAAATGACAAAATGTGTTTGCAAGAACGTGTTACAATCTACATAATATACTCTATTTAGAACTCAATCAAGGACACGTGTTTGACTAATGACAAACGGGCAAGTTTTCGATATTGTTGTTGATGTTACAGTAAAATATGTGTGTCATACTGTTTATTTGAGGAAGACTACACTTACCGGCATTTGTATTCTGAAATTTATTCAACATCAAAGCACATAGTTTGAGTGAAATCGACACACTGTAATAATTTAGGTTTAAAATTATGAGATCTATTATTAATTAGGGATGGTCAGTATTTATGAAACATGAACATGAACAAAATACCTATTTCAGTATAAAGTAGTCTTTTGTCATTGGTATGTAATAGGGTTAATGAAAATAGCTCAATATTTGTATAAAAAAACTACATGTAATATAAAATCTTTGTAGAACATCATCTACATGATGACGTCATCAAATTGTGGCTTCTGCTTTCTCAGTAGTTTCTCAGTAGTAAATATTTTGATCACATAAAAAGAAGATAAAAGACAAGTGTAAAAAAGGAATTAAGATGTCTGGCAGACTGAAAAGTAAGCCAATAATCATTCAAAAGAGTATAAAACAGTAAAAAAAAAAAAGATGGTGCAGTGTTATTTCCTTAGGGGTCAAACTGAGACACATCCAGTTAAATAGTACTGTAAAAACTGTACAAAAATAAGCTTCATTGGTTGTTTCAATTATGATCAATTCCAAGTTGATCTACAGCTGCTCTGTATAGTTAGGAAAAAGAAAAAGTGTATTCCTTAGGATTAAATACAGTAGTGACATAACATACGAAACATTTTTCTACAGATGGGTCATCAGGTTATGGGGCAGCTGCAGTATATACAGTACATTACATCCTCTTTTTAAAATGTAAGATTTTTAAGAGGTTGACTAAGCATTTTACTATTTTAAAAACTGAGATGGCAATTATACTGACCATGCAATGGGTGCAAACACAACCAACGCATGTACTGTAGAATGTTCTGATTCATTATAGTAATTAATTATTGCGTACTGTGTAGGAGTAGAGGAAAAGCAGGATTACATGGATATGTAAAAATTTGATCTGTTAGCTGGTCGCTCATGTCAGGTTTAATGCTTGAAATAGCCAGAGAATGGCTTTTTGCTATCATACATGGTTCATTACATTGAGTCAATATAATGGTGAAGGGATTAACAAATAGGCCAATTGATGAAAGTTTTGCAAAGAAATGTTATGCTCCATTCAAAAGGTATGATTTAAAGAATTTAATTAAAAAGATACAGCATTATTTGCTAGTTCATTTTAATAGACTTTTAACGTATTTAAGATTTTATTGTAAATGAATGTTTGCCCAACCCTCTTATTACCCTCTTATTAGGTAAAAGATAAGATGGCGGCGCGTACACATCGCGAGGCTCGGCGTCTCTGCAGTTTCATTTATTTGAACTGTACATACCCACTGCACATTTGTAATTATGTACACACCCACTGTACATATACATTTGTAATTGTTTATCTATCTGCACACTTCTGATTATTAATAGCAACCTGTACATATATCCATCTATTGTAAATCTCTGTTCATAGCTAATACAACCTGTATATAATGTTAATAGTACATCTATTTGTAAATATCACCATAGTTTTTCTATAACTGCACTTTATAACTTATATCTGTATCCTGCACTTGATGCTATTGCACTCCTGGTTAGACCTAAACTGCATTTCGTTTCCTTGTACTTGTACATGTGTAATGACAATAAAGTTGAATCTAATCTAATCTAATCTAATCTAAATGAATCATGTTTGTTATTATTTGTCCAAATTACATCATTAAAAAGTATAGAAGATTGTGTTCCATACTAAAAAACTCTGCTATGTCATCCCTCACTGCACAGTGAATGCTGTAAGGATGGAGCAGTTTTGTACAAACAAAAATACATGAACCAAATGCATCCTGCTAGCCATCCTGACTCATGTTTGACCCTGCTCCAACTCTTTTCTGCACCTCCTTTGCTCATCCATCAAACCTAGGAATGACCAACGAATCAGACTGACAGTGCCACATAGTGACTATCCAGGTTTCATCAGGCACACGGGGTTGGCTAATGCTGACAGCTGGATCAGACAACCGCCCTTAAAGCATGTGTGGCCACTGGATGGAATAAGAGACAAATGAG
This sequence comes from Danio kyathit, assembly GCA_903798195.1. Lineage (NCBI taxonomy): Eukaryota > Metazoa > Chordata > Actinopteri > Cypriniformes > Danionidae > Danio > Danio kyathit. The sequence goes on from LR812519.1 coordinate 38,131,160, forward strand.
AGTCTAAAGAGCATAGACTCCAGTGAAAGACAATGAGTTATGCAAATAAATCCAATGTAGACCTCTAAGACAAAAGGACTTCCCTAAGTTTGTACTACATATTTGCACTTTTATACAAATTTCCAGATAATTTTCCTAGAAGTGAAGTAATTGAATACTAATTGCTTGATATCTGCTTTAAAGCTATTTCCAGAATCACATGAGATGCATTAATAGCAATTTTTCTGATGGTCTCAGATCTGATTTGATCTGATGATATCATCACACATTACAAAATATGGAACAACATTTCAATGTGTTTTTCAAGTTGCTTTCTGTTTTGGAGCATTATTATTATTATTATTATTATTATTATTATTATTATTAACTATTTTAACTATTGATGCAATTGAGAACTTAATTATTTATCCAGAGAAAGTTATCAAACACTGCATAAATGAATGCGTTTGTACCAAAAGGGCTTTTTGTGCTTTGTGTTTTGGAGCATTATTATTATTATTATTATTATTATTAACTAGCTTGCTTTGTGGATTTTTTCTTAATGCTTTCTGTTGTTTTCAAGTTGCTTTCTGATTTGGAGCATTATTATTATTATTATTAACTAGCTTACTTTGTGGAATTTTTCTTAATGCTTTCTGTTGTTTTCAAGTTGCTTTCTGTTTTGGAGCATTATTATTATTAACTATTTTACTTTGGGGAGTTCAATGCAATTGAGAACATTTTGAACTTAATATTTATCCAAAGAAAGTTATCAAATACTGCATTAATGAATGCGTTTGTACTAAAAGGGCATACTGTAGGGTTGTAATGAAGCTTGCACTGCGCGCTCGTGGTTTGTACATTTTTTGGTGCATTAATCTAGTCAATAATATTATTCAGAAGGTCATGATTCACACTCATTAAATAATTACTTCGTAGCTTGTATACTGTACAGTAGGCCTACTACATTAGTTACCACCAATCACACAAATAACTGCTTGATTAAAACTTTTATTAAAAATAAAATTAATGATTATATTATAATGTATTAAATATATATTGTCTATATATTGTACTTTTATATTGCATTTAGTCTGATAATAACAAACAACAGAACAAACAGCAAAATTATTCAATATTATTCACCTGAAGGGGGCACTGTATTGCTTTTAATATCTATGTAGAAAGCTTTATATCTTTGTTTCCATGCACATGTTCAATTCTTTGAGATCATTTAGACATCATCTTCATTATTTTTTATCATGGCTTAATATTCAAAAGATACAGGTACGTCCCCATATAATCCACAACACAGAAACTGCACAGAAATTACCCATGATTAAAAATCATCATACACTTTGACTTAATTCATTTGATTAGTAAATGCTTCTCTGTGCCAAATTGTAGGTATAAACTAGATTAATAACACATGCGAAATGAATTGCAGAAAAAAATTTATCTTTAGCTGTTTCTGGAAGTCATGAATTATGATTTAAACATGTGTGTCTTTGATGAATATGTTTGATATCTTCCACACAATATTTTAATAGCAGCTATGGTGGAATTCTGAAGTTGGAAGAATATTGTTCTGAAGCCAGAGGAGAGAGCAGAACAAAAGGGGATTTATTAAACTGTCATGCTATGAATGAAGAACAATTCAGACAGAACATTGACGGTTTAAATTTAGCCCTCTAAATTGGACAGAGCAGTTTTCCTCAGTGTTTCATCTGAGGATAATTCACCAGGAAGAAATGAGACAACAGACCAGAGACAGAGGAGACTCTGACATTCAAATAGAGGTGAATGCATAAGCAAAGCCCTTCTTTAAGAAGCGCCTGTTGAATAATTCAGAAGAGCTTTTGGCTACAGTCCATTTATAAGGATGCTCAATGAAACCATAACTCAGAGCTCTCAATATAAACTGGAGCATTTCAAGAAGAACAAATTCTGCCAGATGCAAGATTTATAAATTGAAGAAACTGATTCTAAATTCTGACTCGAAAGAAATGCTGTAATGTGTTTATTTGACAAGGATCTCAGAATTTTCTTTGGGATATTTCATTGTACTTATTTACTGACAGCAACTTTTTCAAGTTTTTTTTTTTTTTTTTTGACCCATCCCTTGCTCCCTAGTGAGTTAGCTAGAGTCTGTCTTAACAAGCCTGTGTAAATAAGTGTAAATATCACATTCTCACCATGACTCCATGGTAACTGCACACTGTCTCACTGACAGTTTACTAACTATAGCATCATCATGTATTTGTGACATGGAGGCAATAGCACATGCAAACTGGAATAACCCCATTAGACCTCAGTTGACTTTTTAATTAAGAAGAGACATGTGTATTGTGCTTCTGTGCCTTTATATTGTGGGAGTCGGTGTTGCGTAGAGCTGGCGGGTTTACATTGAAGCCATTTATATCTGAGGATGGCAATGAGAAAATGGTTCCATCCATCTATAGCAGAGAGCTGTATGGGGTGAAGACAATTACTAAAAAGATAAAAGCTTTACTTCAGTATATATATATATATATATATATATATATATATATATATATATATATATATATATATATATATATATATATATATATATATATATATATATAAATGCTTATGCGGTGGCGCAGTAGGTAGTGCTGTTGCCTCACAGCAAAAAGGTCGCTGGTTCGAGCCTCGGCTGGGTCAGTTGGCATGTGTGGCTGTGTGTAGTTTGCATGTTCTCCCCACGTTCGTGTTGGTTTCCTCCGTGTGCTCCGGTTTCGAGAGGGGTCTGTATGCAGACTTGGTGCAGTGCAATCTAAGCTGCATCCAATGCTTTTTAATGGGCTCACCTAACCCCACCCCTAACCCTACCCTTCACAGTGACGTCACTCGCTTTATTTGCGTGCATTGTGTCTGACATTACATCGAGTGATGCAATCTCAGCTTGCATCATAAAGGCTGCATCCAGATACTATTGCCGGTTTCCCCCACAGTCCAAAGACATGCGATACAGGTGAATTGGGTAAGCTAAATTGTCCGTAGTGTATGTGTGTGAATGAGAGTGTATGGGTGTTTCCCAGGGATGGGTTGCAGCTGGAAGGGCATCCGCTGCGTAAAAACATGTGCTGGATAAGTTGGCGGTTCATTCCGCTGTGGCGACCCCAGATTAATAAAGGGACTAAGCCGAAAAGAAAATGAATGAATGAATATATATATATATATATATATATATATATATATATATATATATATATATATATATATATATATATATATATATATAACATAATTGATTAATAATGATTATACATAAAAGTGTGATTTTTGTGTCCATTTAAGACTTAATGGTTTTTAAAGTCTTAATGGTTTAAGACTTTTAAAAAAGACATAATGAATGTTAGTGAATATTTAGTGTTAATAATAAAGTAAATAAAATAAATGAAAAAAAAATTATATATATATATATATTAATGAAATTATAAAAAAAAATGCTTGGAAATGTAGGTAGCTATTTAAGACTTACAAAGACAGATACAAAGACACTATAGATATAAATGGGAGAAAGAGAAATGTGCTATATGGTGGAATAGTTCCACCTTCTAAACTCTAGATCCAGTCTCTAATTGTTAAAGTCATCTAATGACTAGAAGCACTAAAACTGCTATAGAATGAGTCATCGTTCTGAGTTGTTCACATTGTGTTTGAACAAGCAAGTTTTTTTGAGTGTAGAAAAGTCTTGCTTTACAGGAACATTGACTATATTTCCTTAAATTCTATTTTTCCTTAAACAACACACAAGTAAATAACATAAAATAAAGTCAAATACATAATAAGATGTACCTAGATTGGTTGGGGTCAGTAGAGCTGCTTTTTAGTGATTCATCCTTCAGCAGAGACATTTGTATTTAACTAAACTGAATACCTTTTCATTTAACTAGAACTACACCGGCACTTCATCTACTGCCTGATATGCTTAATATGTTCCAAAGCCTGAAACAAAATCCAATTCTCACTTTTTTATGTAGAACTGCTTTGACAATCTAAATTGTAAACCTACTATAGAAACAAAGATGACTTGATCTGATAATTGCAGACCTTTTATACTCATTCAAATGAAATCTATTCACTAGATATGTATGCAAAGAGCTATTATAGCAACAGAAACAATTATATTTTGCTAATTTTAAGACACTTTGTGGATGAAAGTTTGTGGATGTTTTTCTGTTCTCATATTATTAGACAATATTTGAGGACAGAACAAGACAAAATCAAAACATTCAGTTGCACAAACATGCAGAACATGCTCCCACAGACTTTAAACAACCAATCTTTGTGAACATTGAACAACAACAACAAAATATGTTTATATGAATGAATAAATGAATGAATGAATGAATGAATGAATGAATGAATGAATGAATGAATGAATGAATGAATGAATGAATGAATGAATGAATGAATGAACGAATGAACGAATGAATGACCAAAAAATGTAAACATCCACTATCATGGGAATTCTCATAATTTTTGTCATTAAATATTAAGCAAGATCAAATTGTTTGTAGGAGAAAACAAACAGCCATGATTTAAAATCAATTTCAGTTCTTAGTGCTGCAAGCAACATTAATATTTCATTGATTTTAGTTTGAGATAAATGAATTATTGTAGGATTGCATGCATTGTACTCATCTAAACCTGAGGGGCTGATTAAATTAGGCTAATCATAAATCACGATAACCACATATTTCATTCATGTGTACTGTGAGTGATGATGCAGATTTCGATTTATTGTGTGACACTATGTTATTGAATACAGCTTATTGGTTGAATCTTGGCTTCAAATTGGCCTTTGTTGACAAATATACAAGGTATGTTTTTTGTTTTCTGTGTCTAGCTGTCCATGCAAGTATGGTCTCTGTATGTGTTGGATGGCCTCGGTGTACTGGATGATGTATTGTCTAATGTTGGTCCCTGTCAACCCACAGACAGCTTATTTACTCAGACGGTTATTCTAACTCTAGAGGATGTCTCTCTAAAGATTCACTGTTCAGCTGCCGTTGCCACAGCACAAAGCCATTCGTAATGAACATCAGACTGGACATCCTGTTTGTGTGAGTCACAGTGACTCAGACAGCAACATCAGCACCCCGCTACAAAATTCACATGGATGCCGTATTGAATTCCTAATGTTCCCCAATAAGGGGATGACACTTACTATGAAAATATGTATTAATATGTATCATACCTGATGTTACAAAAGCCTGGTTTCAGTTTACAATAATATACAACAACTAATTCAATTTAATTAATCTTTACTCCTAGTGCTTTTACAATGTAGATTGTGTCAAAGTAACTTTACATAAATAAAGTTTTAATAAAATGAAACTGTTTCAGTCCAGTTTTCACAGATAACGTTTAAAGTCAGTTTGATGTAATATAAATGTTACTTCTGTAAGTCAAAACACTGAAGAGCAAATTCAACGAAGCGCAGCTCCACAAGTCCCGAACCAAGCAAGCCAGTGGTGACAGTCCAAACTTCACCAATTGATGAAAGTGAAGGAACAAAAACCTTGAGAAAAAACAGGCTCAGCTGGGCACAACTAGTTCTCTTGAGAGTCCATCGTGGAAAAGATGAAGGTCTGAGTAGGTCACCGGTGGGTGTTTAGGCTAACCCATGGGATACATGCGGAGACTCGTCTGTCACTGGGGTCTTTGCAGGAATCCCGCTCTCCACTCCTCCATTATGGACCACCAAAGTATCTGCTCAAGATATAGGTCGGGTCCAGGATAATGGAGACCTCAGGATAAGGAGAAACAGGCTAACATAAGCACAGATACTGTACCATTCAAATTATAATGTTTTTATAATGTTATAATGTTATGTGTTTCCAGCTCAGGTTGCCCTAATTATTGCATCATAACAATGTATTAGAGGATTTGGATTTCAAAAGAGATGCATTTGTGTTTTGTGTGCATGCTAATGTCAAAAAAGTGTGTCTTTAGTCAATTTTTAAACTGAGAGAGTGTCTGCCTCTCTACAGTTGATTTTGATGTTCTAAAGGGTGTCACACACCGGCAGTGTTGGGAGTAATGAGTTACAAAAGTAATGTATTACAGTAACATATTACATTTTCCTGTAACACAGTAGTGTAAGGCATTACTAATACATTTTCAGTAATATTTTACTCGGTACATGTCCAGTAACGGTGCGTTACAACAAACTTTTCTCCCACATGACATAAGCAAATAAAAAATACCCCAGTTCTATTTCCTGTTTGTGGTGAGTGAACATACGCGTGTGTTGTCATTAATCTCCCTCTGGCTATTGGAACTTTTTACTTTGAACGCGGAATGATTTCAGCTTCTGAGCTCGAGATCCAGGGCTATTGGCTCAGCCCGGTTTGCAGTAACGTTAAGCCCTAACGCGCAGCGGAAAAGCAGCAAATAGATGAAAATGGCAGAAGACAGTACATTCGCGAGATGGACGTACGTGCACATGGCGTTATTTCATCGTAAGCGCAGTTTTACAAGTCGAGAGCGCATTCATGTAATACGAGCGAGCGAACGCTCCGGTTTCCTCTGTTTGTGGACAAAACTGCTTGCGTGCACTCAAAACACTGGCTGGGCACGTGCGAATGATCTGCTCTCGCTCCGTTAGATGATGCAGACTCACAATTTGTGCCTTGTGTTTCCTCTTTTTGTGCTTTTGCTCTTCAGAGATCCTCCTGTTAAATTGTTATCCCAAGAATGTTGATATGGTTCATATATTGCTACACTATTTACCTACAGGTTAAGGTAAAATCTATAATAAATACTAGTGTTTTTGAGTGTTAGGTATACTGCCTATGTTTTAGGCTATTATTATTTACAACTTGTTAAAGAATACTTCAGCATACTGTAGTATTAAGAGTGAACTCATAAAATGAAATACAAAGTTTTACTACAGTAAAGTGTGGTGAAAAACTACAGCATGGGTTATTTGTTTATATTGCACATGTTGTGTTACCATAGCAACTATAGTATTACCACAACAGATTAATTTAAGTACTTTACTATAGTACTGTTCAAAACACTGAACAATATGTGTGTTCAGGGGCCCTGTGGAACAGCTTCTCCTCAAAATGAAGAGGATGACAGAGAAAATGTTCTCCACAATCTCATCAACTATGTGGAAGACAGCAGAGACGAGTTCACTTTATTTTAGTTGCCATGATAAATTGAGATTGATAGTGAGATTTATTTGAAGAGTGAACAGTACAGTAGACTATAATACCATATCAAGTGTTTCCCTATTTTCCATAACAGTTACATTTCTGCTTGCGTTCGTTATATTTTTGTTTAAATGTTTTTGATTTGATTAGTATGGTGCACCTTTTAGATGTTTAATAAATGTTTTTAAAATAAAACGTATTCTTTGCATCCAAGGTCTATTCTCTATGTCTTTAAGTGTTTGAAACTGGAAATATCTCATCATATAACATACAGCCAAAAATGTTATTAGATTAAAAATTATAAGTCTATTTTGGTTATTGTTAATAAATAGTGCACCAATATAAATCATATCAAAAAGCACTAAAAGAAGAGGGAACACAAGACACAAATTGTGAATCTGCATATAATCTCACTGAGCGAGTGTACTGAGAGCGCGCAAGAACATTTGTGTGTGAGCAGTGCATATTTGAGAAAACATGAGAAAATTTGTGTGCGAGCAGCATATATTTGAGAGCTCACAAGCAATTTTGTCCACAAACAAAGGAAATTGGTGCACGAGCATTATATTAAGAAAGCTGTTCATCATGCTCACTTTGTGCATGACAGTTTTGTGTTGTGAGCCACTTGAATTTAAAGTGAATACAATAATGGCAACAATAAGAAGAGAAAAGAAATCTGCTTCTTGTCATGGCATTGGAGTTTACATATAGGCCTGTTGTGTCTAATATGAATATAGTCAAGCTATTCACAGATATTGCCAGATAACCACTTTTCCTCCACCATACTTTTAACAGATCATTTGTGAATCTGACTGTCATCCTTTCTTGCATTGTCTTGAGCCTTCACGTTGCCCATTATATACTATATTGTTAGTAGCCTGGATGGGTCACAGTCATTCTGCTACATCATATTGCTTTCTACTGGATGTAAAATACTCTGCAGTACATTTGGTCATTTTTGAATGTAAAGTTCTAATTCTGTAGTTATTTTGGTGAAAGTAACTAAAAAGTAATATAAGAGTAATGTAACATATTACAATTTTGAGACAGTAATATTGTAATGTAAGTGATTACTTTTCAATAACAATAACAAGTAATCTGTAATGTATTACAGTTTAGAAGTAACTTGCACAACACTGCACACCGGATGTGCCGCTCAGCTCCACGACACGGCGCGCACATGACAGTTGAAAGTATTGCACACCAGACACGCACATTCGCATTATATTTAAAATGAAACTAATCAGATGGCACTCTGTGGCGCGGCAGAAATATGAACAGTGTCCTGAATCGTAGCTGACAGCCGCCGACTTGCGGCGCCGGTGTGTGTACCCTGATAGAAACCTATGTTTAGATTTCTGAAATGCGTGGCGCTGCGCGGTGCGTCGCAGAGCGGCGCTTCTGGTGTGCGACCTGCTTAAGAATAAGCAATTTTCCAGAATTAATTGAGTGTAGTGGACTTGAGAGGCTGTAATACACCAGAAACTTCCTCAAATAAGCTCCCTCAATTTTAAGATTTAGATTTTTTCAAGATTTAAAAATTTATACGACGTTTAATAGGGAATCAATGTAATGATGCAAGAACCAAAGTAATTTGATCACATTTCTTAATTCTAGAAAGCACTCTAGCAGCTGCATTTGGAACCAACTAAAGTTTGTGTAATTAGGCCTACAGGACAACCACCTAGTAACTCATTATTAGTCAGAGATATCATAAAAGCATGAATAAGCTTTTTTGCATTAGACATTAATAGCATATATCAAAGTTTGCCAACATTTTAGTAGGAAAAATACAGTTTTACAGATGCCTGAAGTGTGGCTTTCAAGCGACAAGTTGCTTGAAAAAAAAAATCACCCTCAAATGTTTAACTGAATACAAGGACTGAACTGAAAATCCATCAAGGATTAGATAGTATTCTAGGTTTTTGCATGTGATGTTTTTGATCCAAATAAGCAAGACCTTAGTGTTATCTGAATTTAGTAATATGTTTTTTAGTAATCAAATTTTTAAGCTATACAATCTGCTAATTTTGTGAATTCATATAAATTATTAGGTTGAAAGGAGATATAGAGCTGTGTATCATCAGCATAACAGTGGAAACTAACTCATTCACTCACACTCATACACTACAGCCAATTTAGCTTATTCAATTCACCTATACTGCATGTCTTTGGACTTGTGAGGAAAACCAGAGGAAACCCGCGCAAACATGGGGAGAACATGAAAACTCCACATAGAAATGCCAACTGACCCAGCCGGGCCTCGAATCAGTGACCTTCTTGCTGTGAGTGCTGTTTTCATGCTAGAAAATGTTCTAAACCCAGATTGAAATTTCTCACAAATATTGTTTCTTTGTCGGAAGGAACATAGTTTAGTAGATACAACTTTTTCTCGTATCTTTGATAGAAAATGCAGGTTTGAAATGGGTCTAGAATTTACTAATTCTTTGGGATGAAACTGTGGTTTTTAAAGGGTCATGAAAAGAGTTGTCACACCTTTAGTTTGAAAAAAGTCAGGAAAGTGGGTGGGTCGAGTAGAGTAAGAGGGAAGGGTTTACATAAAAAGGGGAGTTTCATTACATGCATAAAGAAAAAAAATATTTGCACACTGTCAACACAAACAAACTTTAGGGAGATGAACAGTGATTCGGAGAGCTGCATTTACAGTGGATCTGAGAGCTTTGTGGAAGTGGAGGACTATTGATGATACTATATAACTGCCATCTGAATACTTTAGTGATAATACTGTAAATGTGCATGTCAGCAATTGCTCAAATTCAAATCTGACAGCTCATGCTGAGGTGCGTTTCCGAAAACCATCGTTAGCCAACTAAGGTCGCAAGTTCCGTCGATACAAACATAATTTGTTGATTTGCCGTTTCTCAAATCCATTGTTCCAATGAACATTAGCAAACTGCGCCACAAAATTGTCTGCTTGCAACTACACCTCTGGAGCTGTAGTTAGAAGCAGTTCTATTGTATTACCAATTCTGTTGTGTTCTATTCCCAATTATCCCCCCTATGCCTTATTCCTTTAGAATATTCTAACATTTAAACTTCATGATTTGAAAATGATTTTTAAAAAGTCGTTAAAGTCATCACTCTTACGTGTAATTTGCTCTCAAAGTATTTTTACACTTCAGTTTTAGCGATCTCCATTTTTACAATTGCACTCCTTTTGCAGTGCACTTTGAACAAATTGATGTCATTTTGAACATAGTCGTGGCTCATGATGAAAGCTATAGGTGATCCATTATTTAAAATCTCCAAAGCTTGTGAAAACAAAAAACATAGCATACATTTTATGCTTTTAATTTATAATGGTTATTTATTAAGTATCTGTGCTGTACTGTATATGACTTGGGCCTGCTGGTTAGAACATTTCTGCAAGTCAAATTGTAAAAGTAGAAAAAAATAAACGAAATCTATCTTAATAAAAATAATAATAATAATAATAATACCAATAAATATTATTATTAAACTATATTAAAAACTATATTATTATTAACTATAATAAATATTAAATTTCATTTCTTAATAAACAGCCTCATTATTTATTTATATGATTTATAGCCTTTATGATATTACAATACGTGTTAGCTTTTGTAAGTGATTTTAACATAAGCTCTATATGTGCCATTTACATATATTTCAATTAATATAGAAAGCGAGTGCATTTTTTTACCAAAACTAATATTGGATTTTTTTTAAATGCTTGTGCGTGTAAAACAATATAATTTGTACAAAGAAATTATGGGGTTCTTCTCTAAAGAAGTTGTTACCACCCCGTTTAGAGCATCGTTATGGGCGCTTTATGTTATAACTAACATGGTTCAAACGATGGATCAGCGACAGAGAAACTACAGGTTTTGGGAAACACTCGTCACTAAACGATGCATCGTACTGTGATAGTTCAGCCATGAGTAAGGCGTTGTTTGGGAAATGTTGATCGCCCCAGAAAGAGGAGTGCGCTGCTTGTCGTAAATCACGATTAATCAGTGTTTTTAAACAAATGAAGATTGTTTTAGGTTTCAGACATTCAGACACATAACTACTAGCATAACATAACATTGAAGGTTTGTAAAAAATACACCCAGATGTCTATGGAGATGGGATTATTAATTATTTTAGATATTAGAAATTCTTAGAAGAAAATTATGAATAAACAACAATCGAGCTGCTCTGTCTGATCTTTCATGCAGTGTAACCTTAAACTAAACATGGCCCATCAGCCTTCATATATCAAAAGAATATGATCCTTTTTAAACTATTTTAGGCTACACGGTGGCTCAGTGGGTAGCACGTTTGCCTCACAGCAAGAAGGTCGCTGGTTCGAGCCTCGGCTGGGTCAGTTGGGTTGTTGCTAGATCGGATACGTTTGCGGCCGGAAGTTAACAAGAATTATTTATGCTATTTATGAAATTTCTGATTTATTGTATTTTATTAACGCTTCCCCCACCCCAACCCTAAACCCAACCGTCACAGAAGCGTAAAAACAGTAGTTGTACCGAGTATTATTTATCTTATCTATTAATTACCCAATAAATTGTATTTTTTAACCCCTACCCCCACCCCAACCCTAAATCCAACCATCAAAGTACTGTAAAAAAATTAATTATTGTTATACAGTGTCATAAAAAAACGCCGCTATATTAATGTGCATATCGCATTTCCGTCCAGCCGCATATCCAATCTAGACTTTACCGGTCAGTTGGCGTTTCTGTGTGTTTGCATGTTCTCCCTGTGTTCGCGTGGGTTTCCTCCGGTTTCCCCCACAAGTCCAAAGACATGCGCTATAGCTGAATTGGGTAAGCTAAATTGTCTGTAGTGTATGTGTGTGAATGAGTGTGTATGGATGTTTCTCAGTGAAGGGTTGCAGCTAGAAGGGCATTTGCTGCGTAAAACATATGTTGGATAAGTTGGCGATTCATTCCGCTGTGGCGACCCCAGATTAATAAAGGGACTAAGCCGAAAGGAAAATGAATGAATGAATGAAACTATTTTAACAACAAAATACATGTTCTTATGCATATTTGAAAATTGAAATATTAGATAATAATTTTGAAGTTTGTCAATATTTGCAGAAAAGGTAAAAAAAAGAAAACAAAAAATGCATGAATCACTGGGGCTGTAGTATGTCACCTGACAATCTTGACATGTCTCTATGGAAACTTCAAGAGAAGTGTTCTAAATAATGGTTACTATAAAAAAACTCATGAAGTGGGGTCAGGTGGAGTATTTAGAACTTATGCAATAAAAAGCTAAGAAAAACTGAAGGAGTGCTGTTAATAATACTAACTAAATTTGCCATCTGAATAAACATAAACAAAGAGCATTAATCACACACATAATTTGTAGAGACATGTAAATCAACATAAAATATAACCGCTTCTTTTTTTTTAAAAAAAGATGAGTGGCAAATCTGGATTTTACAATTTCCAGATTCAAAAACCTTTCTTTGAAAACTTCTTAGTGTCTGCTGTCCTGTGCCAGTTCTTCACCGATGCTTCCCGTTTTCTTGTTCCTGTCATGTCCTTTCAGTCCAGTCTTACCAGCCCAGCCCAGTCTAGTTTGTATTTTTTATTTATGTTTTCCCCCTCGGGGTAGTTTTTATTGCTTTTTATTTTATTTTTTTTTTATGAATAAAAACCCATCTTTGTTAATGCACTTTAGTCCGCGTCCTTCCCTAACCTGAACCCTGATAAGTTTTACATCCCTGAGACATTCAAGGTTTCTATGATCAGTGTAAACCACAAATGGATGCTGTGCTCCTAGCCAGTGTCTCCATTCTTCTAGGGCCAGATCACCAATAACTCATGATTTCCAATTTTATAATTCTGCTCCATTGAAGTGAGATTGCAGGAGAAGAAGGTACATAGATCAAGTCGTGGAGGGTTCCCCTACAGCTGAAAAATAACAGCTCCCACTCTGGAAGTTGAGACATCTACCTCAAAAATACAAATCTGTGTTTGGCTCATGTCCAATCAGTTTCTTGCCATTTTTTTTTTTTTGCTTCCTCACAGAAACACAAAACCCTCTTAGGTTTCTTTGATGGCAGAATTGTTGGTATATTTTTCATCTCACAGTTAGCTTTTGGCTAACTTCACCTAGGCTACACGTGATCTGTGTGCTAAAGCAGATCATAGCTTAGATAGCATAAACCATAGTATAAATCATCTTCTCAGGCATTTCTTTGTCCATGGTTCCTTTATTTGTTTCAGGTGGCATAAGGCAGATATGGTACCCGCAACTGTGCAATTAATCTAGTTAAAAGTTCACTGTAAAAAAAAAATCTGTTAAATTTATGGAAAAAATACCAGCTGCTGTGGTTGCCAGGATTTTTCTGTAAAAAATACAGAACTTTTATAAAGCTGTTTAAATTTACAGAAAATAACCATATTTCATGAACTGATACAATGTTCAGTTCACAAAAACGTAACTTAGTACACGAAAAAGTCATGTAAAGTCATTAAATGCATTAATGTATTCGTGTGTGTTTACAATTAACAAACAGATTTTCATTGCATTAGTAACTCCACAGTTACATTTAAACAAAAGAAGATGCAGCATACCACCAGACACTCTCAGTTCATCTTGGACTTGCACACAGACACCACTATCCTCCACAATGGTGACACAAAAAACATTTTACAGTATTTTGCAGTTTTTTTCTTGATTTTATGGAAAAATACCAGCAGCTGTGGCTGCCAGTAATCTACTGTTTTTAATATTTTACATTTGTAAATTCAATCTACAGAATATTTCTGTTAAAAATACATTTCACAGTCTGTATTTTTCATCGAACACATTTAACCCCTCAAAACCCAGAGCAAAATCCTTACTAGTGTCCTCACTACAGAGGGTTGAACACTCAGGCATTGATGAAGTTAATGAGATAATTATCTAATTAAAGGAGGATTGATAATTATTGATGAACAACTGTTAACAATCAGAATCACTGAAGAAAATAAACACAAAAAAAAACACAGCCAAAACCGAAGATGAAATCAACTGAAAATAAAACTCCAAATAAAAATAATAATTAATAAAAACAAAACAAATGACACAATAAAAAAAATTATTTCTCAAGATCTCAGCAGAAATCATTAAACGACTCCACAAACATCAGCAGCTTCACTTATTATTGACCTTTGGCTTTATTTCTGTAATGTGAACAAAAGCTCTTAATTAAATTTCTGTTGTTCATTTGAAGTCACCATGATGGAGGTCAGCATCTGCTTTAGTTGGGCTCTTCAACTTCTTGTTTTAAAACTAGTTGTTATTTTGGTTGCTATAATTAATTGTGTCAATCACACCATTTGTATAGCATGAAAAGCCGAAAGAAAACATAAGAATAAGTCTGATGAGATTAACTATGAAATCAAAGCCACGCTCACCTGCTTGTGTTCTCATTCAATGTCTTGATAGTTATGTGTGAGAAATTAATAACACACATAAATGAAACCACAGGAGCTTCAGCAATCATTGATTGATTAACAGGCCTATATACACCATTCACAATGTGAATGTTTAAACTATGGCAGAACTCGAAAACACACAGACATCAACAATTAGTCTTTGAATCTCAATAATGGTGACAAACAAAAAATCAAAATTGGTAACTTTATTTTGATGGTCCATTTGAGTATGAGTAGACTGTCTGCTTAATATCGGTGGATGCTGACATTTAACAGTCCTTTAAGAGACATTTAACTGACTATAAGAAACTATGCAAGTACATGTCAACTTACATTAACCCTAACCCCAACCCCAACCCTAACCCCAACCTAACAATCTACTTATAATCTAATGATAATTAGTTGCAATGTAACTTAAATTCAACAAACGGACCATCAAAATAAAGTGTGACCTCAAAATCAAATAAAAAACAACCCAGAACAATACAAAACAATCTACTGAAATAGTACCCTAAAATAAAGGCTGAGAAAGAACTTGTAAGAACTTTAAGCTGTAAAATGTATTTGTGATGCAGTGCATGCTGGGAGTTTTGTACTATGCTGGCACCCAGCATGCTTTGCAGCATGAATAAATTATGCAGCTTTTTTTCTTTTTAGCAACCATGGTTGAGGTTCATATCCTGATTCTTGATGTCTGTGTGTCTTAAGGTGCTGTAGGAGCTCTCAGGGTTTTGTGCATGAAATTCTAATTATTATTTTTTATTATTTCCTTCCTCATTGTTTGTCAACCTTCCATGCAAATGTATTGTCCCAAAAACAGCATTCATATAAATTTGCAATTCTTTTTTATGATCTAACTTATATATAAAAATATGATGTTTTTATAATTTTATCTGTAACAATTAAGCACATACTGTATAGTTTTTCATCACTTTTCTTGCTATACCTGATGACTTTCAGAAATACAATTATTACAGCCAGCAAAACATTAAGATAAAAGAGTAAATGTTCAGGAGCCCATAGCAGCCTCTGATCTCCATGATGGTGAGGTCAAATGCAACATTTTTAATAAAAATATAAACCTCTGTTAATTATCAAATATTCTTGTTGCAGATATGACAGAAATGAAGCCAAACTAATCAGTGAAGCTGGTAATGCTGTTAATTAATGGAGTTGTTTAATCCTCCGTTTTAATTCAGTTGGTTTGGTGAAAGAGTGTCTTTATAGTTTTATGTCTTGTTCTTTCCTTCAGTTATTGGGCTTGTTAGCAGCAGCTGTTCATCAGTGTCTGAATTCAGTCATTTGTCATCATTTACTCTGTCTAGTGGACTAAACTAATCGACTAATTTAGGGACTAGTGAATGAGGGTGTATGGTGAGATTTCAGACAGTCTGCCTACTTTCTCGAAAACAAAGGTTAGATCTAGTTATTTTCCGTATATTGTACAGAAATAAGCTGTTAATCATTTAACAGATTTTCACTGTAGATTGTACAGACTTTTACTGTTAAAATCAGGAACATTTTTTTACAGTGTTATTGTACCACTGATATTACTTTATCACGTTATTTTAAAGTCAAAAACCTAAATATTGCTTCTTTTTTTAGTGTTGTTAGTGTGTCATATTGCATTACTTCCCTAACAAATAGTATCCATAATGTAAATTAATGTGTTATATATTACAGTGGGTCAAAGCCATGCATGCCAACCTCCAGTTGCTTGTTTTTATTAAATGTTAGCTAATGATTTGCAAAGGAATCATTATATAATTACTTTACATCTTAAGGCACATCACTAGCTAAATAAAAAAACAACAACAATAACATTACTTAACTTCTATATATGTTGAGTCATGTGACTCAACATATATAGACATAATACTCCATAAGGACCATTTCACACTAATAACTACAGCCTTATTACCTGGCAATTAATACAATAATGGCTGTAATTATAAAGTATGATCTTATTCTACATCCCTAATCCTTCCGAAACCTAAATTCAACTACTAAAAAGCTGGCTTAATAACAAAAATTGTACCCTAAATATGTTGCATGTGTTTTACTCTTCTACAGCATAAATACCAATACAATGTGTTTGTAGTTATTTAAGAAATATGTTAAGTAAACATACTTGTTTATCTGAAGAAGAAGAAAACATACTAAAACAATTATTGTTTACTTGTGCATTAGTTAAGCATTAATTTTATACAAATTAGTGCTCCTGTATTGTAAAGTATTACTAAAAATCCTTCTAAACAGCTATTGGTGCAGATACTGGAGTAAGCAGGGATATTATAAATGGAAGAAATGAGATGCTGATGAAAAAATGATGAAAAGAGAAACTACTATACATTGGAGGCTGGGGATTGCACTTTTATCTTGGCTGACTCAATGCTAACAGAGAGCATCTTAGTTCCAGTTTGGTGATTGTCTCATCATTATTCATGCATAATGTTGTTTTTTAGAGTCCCAGAATGGGTTTACACAGGAACATTATTTTAAAGAGAATTCATATTGTGCCAATAAAAAGATGCATTTGTTTTGACACATTGCCAGCAGCCATGTAGTCAAAATGTTTTTAGCTTCCTGTGAAGCTAAACAAGGTTCACTGTCAAAATGCAATGGTTTAATAACTAATGCCTTGGTTTAATGAATTTGAAATGACCTTAAGCTTTAGAGACAGCTTGTAGCAGTAAACAAATAGTCCTATACAAAAAGCGGATCTATTTCTGCATTTAAATTTAGTCAATTGGATTTAGTAATTGTGATAATCATATTAGACATGCTAATAATGTAAGTTTAGTAATTAAACATCAGTTGAAATTTTGCCCTCATACTGAAAAAGCACAAGACATTTATGACCATGATTATGCAAATTCTGCATGGTTATAATGAATCCTGGCTAATACATACAAGAAAATTATTGTAATCATGTTATGCATAATTTAAAAACAATGAATACATAATGCTATGCTCTATTAAAAAAAGAAAATTAAATATAACAAATCTGTATACAAAAAGTAAATGTATCACAACATTATGATATGCATTATGAAAGATAATGAAGGATAAGTCTTTAGTTTAAACCTGCTATAAGCATATAGGAAAAAATACACTTAATTGTGCATTT
Organism: Danio kyathit; assembly: GCA_903798195.1. Lineage (NCBI taxonomy): Eukaryota > Metazoa > Chordata > Actinopteri > Cypriniformes > Danionidae > Danio > Danio kyathit. Next base: position 38,148,883 of record LR812519.1, read on the forward strand.
TTCAAAGTAGCATAAAGATTCCACTTTTTGAAGAACTGCAGTTATTGTTCTAAAAAAACAAAGCAGCAGAATGCAATGCTATATAGCCTTCAAATAAAATCATCTGCCAAATGAGCTCAATGATACTAGTGAACATGATCTTTTTTTTAATCCTCAAAGGAAGCCCACATACCTGAATTATATTTTTACAACAGATCATTTATCAATATTTATCATACAGTATATTTATCAATATATAGATCTTAAATAATACAGGTGTAAAGAATGGCTTTTCCAAAGAAACAATGATACTTTTAAATTGAAGAGAACAAACATATTATCCCCATACCCCAATTTGGTGAATTGAAAGAATAAAATTTACATTTACCTCTACATTTTTCAGTCTAGTTAAAATTCAAAACAAATTCATACTAATCCGGCTGTACAATGTGAACACATAATGACGTTACACCAGAAGTTGAAGAGAGCACATAATCTTTGTTCTCTGCATTGTTTGCAACTTCACTATGCATTCCTTTAATGAGATAAAAGGAAGTGAAGATCTCGTTAGTAGAACAATAGGTGACAGTGAAGGCTGGAAATTCATCTTAAGCTGCACGAAGAATAAAATGATTGACAGTTTGACTGCTGTATTCATTATTGGTCATAAGTCATTGAGCAGCTTGCATAATTTAGCATTGATCATTAAGTATTTTAGTAATTACATAGTCAAAGACCACTGGTTGATATATGTGCAATTATATCTGAGTATGACAGTTGTGTCACACTGAGGAAAATGAACTACCCTCCACATACTGACAGCTCCAAAACTGCATAAAGTGTTTCTTTGTAAAGAAATTACATTGTTCTATCCATCAGTCTGTTCTATATAGAAAACATAACGTCATGACTGATGACCTTCATGACTGTGATCATGAAAACTTCAAAAAGACATGGAAACTTTGAATTGCTCTGAAGGTCAGGATAGAAATAGTACAGTCAGTTGCTATTCATGAACAGAGGATCTTCCTTTAAAGCTAAATAGTAAATGTCAAAATGGCCTTTTGACAAAATGAAACCTGCACTGCATGGTCATTATATTAATGTGGCAATTGAGGTCACTGAAACTTAAGTCATTAATTATGTTTACTGTGTGGGAGAAAGGCAACCCAGTGGCGCAGTAGGTAGTGCTGTTGCCTCACAGCAAGAACGTCGCTGGGTCGCAGGTTCGAACCTCGGCTGGGCTGGGTCAGTTGGCGTTTCTGTGTGGAGTTTGCATGTTCTCCCTGGGTTCGCGTGGGTTTCCTCCGGGTGCTCCGGTTTCCCCCACAGTCCAAAGACATGCGGTACAGGTGAATTGGGTAAGCTAAAATTGTCCATAGTGTATGAGTGTGAATGTGTGTGTGGAAGTTCCCAGAGATGGGTTGCGGCTGGAAGGGCATCCGCTGCGTAAAATCGTGCTGGATAAGTTGGCGGTTCATTCCGCTGTGGCGACCCCGCAAGGGACAAAGCCGACAAGAAAATGAATGAATGAATGAATGTGTGGGAGAAAACTTTATATGTATACTGACAGTTTAAAATATAAATGTGTGAGAGTTTGATAGAGATAAAGTAAAATAGTTTGCTAAAAAAAGAATTAATGAACTGGAAAGACAAACTTTTAAAATTCAAAATTTTAAAATATATATGTTATCACTTTATAATTGGTCCCTTTTTGTTGATTATAAGTTACATTGCAACTACATGCCAAAATTATCAGTTTAATATTAGCCAACTGTCTGCTTAATATCTGCTGACACTGCTTCACCAACAGACTCCTATAAGTCTGTAAGTTTGCAAGTACACTGTAAAATATGATTGTGCCAATTAGTTATCAGAACTTAATATTTTAACATAAGTTAACTTATCTGGATTGAATGTGTTGACATAATTTATATATAAAAATTTTACATTGGCTGAACTTATTAGATTGAAAAAAAATGTCAGCTGAACTGAATATATTAGTTAACTGCGGTGGCGCAATGTCGCCTCACAGCAGGAAGGTCACTAGTTTGAGCCTCGGCTGGGTCAGTTGGCATTTCTGTGTGGAGTTTGCATGTTCTCCCCGTGTTTGCGTGGTTTGCCCCACAAGTTCAAAGACGTGCTATAGGTGAATTGGGTAAGCTAAATTGGCCATAGTGTATGTATGTGAATGAGAGTGTATGGATGTTTCTCAGTACTGGGTTGCAGCTGGAACATATGCTAGATAAGTTGGCGGTTCATTCCGCTGTGGCGACCCCTGATTAACAAAGGGACTAAGCTGAAAAGAAAATGAATGAATGAATGAAATCCACTTTAAAAATTGGATTTGTATGTGTTTTGTAATTTTATATATTATTTATTTTTATTTATTGTAATACTTTTGCTTAAAGTTTTAATTGTTTACTTTTGGGTGACGACAGATGATGAACGTCTTTCTGCAGGTTTAGAATTAGATTGTGCTGGTAAAAAAATGGCTTAAAAGGGGTTGACAAAATTTGGACAGGTTTGGGATCAGTTTGCATATTTTCAATGTGCATTTTATGTTTAATATTTAACAAAAACCAAGTTTGTGTACCTACTAGTTTTTAGTTTTTCAGGGGTTTTAGTTTTTTTACTTTGTGATAACAAACTCACAAAATGTTCAGAAAGAATACTGGACTGATCCCCTCAACTGAAAAAGGTGGTTTAGCGACTCCTTTATTGTCAGATCAGGATTTCAAATCACTGCTAGGACAGCACATGGACATAATATTAACAGAGTCAGTCAGACTATATTTGACAAAAAAAAATGTAGCATTCACCCAAATGTTTGCACATTAGAAGAATGCAAGAAAGTGCTTGATGCATGAATTCGCAAAAATAATGTGAAAGGCATTATTATATTATTATTACAACAAGCTCATCCTAAATCAGAACTAGAGAGTCAGATCCAAGACCTCCATGCTAAGATAACGTCATTAACAACACAATTGAACCTCAAGAAATAAAAAAATGACATTAAGGAGGTTAGTCAGCCTGATAATAAAGATCCTGACTTACAAACTGTCTTTAAAACAGACATTTTCATCCAGTCAGTTAGTGATAAGAACTAAGACAACTGAGAGCTTACAACACTTCTGTTGTTCAAATTCAAACAGTTTACAGAACACTTGGACCTAAAGAAATAGACAAGACTGTTTTAAAGCTTACCTTCAGTACGCACACATTTTACAGAGTCTAGAACAGCACTTATCAACAAAATGTGTCTTTATGACATGTCGTTAACAGAGGTCACCCAGCTAATTTCTCACTGAATCTAAATTCAACAGTTTTGAGTGTGCTGTGACTTCTGACTTGCAACATGCCAATAAAGATGATTTGAGAAAGGGTGTTTTGGAAACTCTAAAGAACATTATTGGCCCAAAGATTGACTGGTCAAAAGTGACTTGTTGTGTGCAAAGAAAATATGAAACTCTGAGGGAATTTACTGAGAGATTTTGTCAATTAGCCATAACTTACAGTGGATTAGCAGATAATTCTGACAGCGTGCTAGATGATAAAAGACCCTTAGTCTGCATCTGGTCAGGTGGCCTTGCAGCTGAATACAGAAAAGCATTGCCATTTCTTATTATTATCTAGTATACCACCACTCTCAGAAATAATCTGAACAGTTTAGTTTTGTGGCAAAGAGACTCTGATATCAAAGATACAGTCAGAATTGAAGCTGAGCCAAAGTGATGCAAATGCTATGGGCAGGGTGTTATTAATGGTTTCTTTGGGTGATACTTTCAGGTCAAAGAAACCCTTTTGTTGATTAACTTGTGTGGTCAGCAGCTAAGCAGGTTTCTCCAAAAATGTATTGATTTATATGAAGAAACACTTCTACAAAAAGTGTTGGTGTTACGATACTTTATTTTAATAATTTCTAATCAAAGACAGGTAACACATGGCACTCCCACAATGTGCCAACCTGGCCTACTAGAGGAAGGAATAGGGGTGTGACTCCACCCTGCAACTGCTATGATTGGTCAATCAGAGTGTGGGTTGGACTGAATCCCATATCCTATAAAGGTTTGAACAAGGAATTGTTGGTATCCGTCCTCATAAATTCCAAACTTCCCCGAAAGTAAAGAAACCCCTGTTTAACAACGAGAGAATTACAGTATGTCACTGGAGTTGCAATGCTGAACAATAAGCTGCAACAAGATTTCCATTTGGACCAGCCGAGGAAACCAAAACTTCCATTAAAACACAAATAATACAAACAAAGTTCCCCAGTGGGAAGGGAACTCCAATATTATGTGAAAAAGTTCCACTAAGGGAATTTTGTCAGAAAGCCAATCATTCTGAAGAGTTAAAAAATGGGCCAATGAATTGCCAATGAGTCAGCGCACGCTGGCAGCAATCACAATCAGCTCTGTAAAAAATTGCCAGCCACACATCGTTTAAGCACCTTTTCGCTTTCAGAAGCCTCAAAGAGTCTTTGCTGTTCCTCCGACTTCGCTCATTCGAGAGAGAGAGAGAAAGCTGCCGGCTACAGACAGGCTGCTTCTCCCAGTCCCAGAGCAAGCTACAACGCAAGCAGCAGCACTCGAGCTGGGTCCATTCTCCAAAAGCAGTTTGTATATTACAGCAAGTTTTCCTAAAAGAGCAACACAGTCGAGCAGCACGTCTTTTTAAAGATGTCATTCTGACTGTGCGTTTCTGGATGCGGTGGTTCCCTGTCCGAATGATGAGCACGAGCACTGTGTTGCATGTCTAGGGGTCCAGCATGTTAATGCGGTGCTCACGGGCAGTGCATGTCATGTCATCACTGCGATGACATGCCATCACTGCGATGTCTTTTGCGTAGCTAAGATCGTGGCTCACTCTTGCGAAAGGGCGAACCACCCTTGTTGTTCCCCGCAAGTCGATTGGCACTTAGGCAGATCTGAGGGTTACAGTGGGGGTCAATCTGCCACGCTTGGGCTTGTGGACCTCCCACTCCTCAGCGTGCTCCATCCAAGCTTCAAGTGAGAAAAGTTCTCCATCCTCTTGGATTGTTGCTATTTCACTGATTTCTATCGCTGCATTGGAGTGTGGGATGTAATTATCTGACGAGGATCCAGACCCGCTCCCCCAACCAGGGTGGTGAGTGAGGCGTCAGATCTAGAAGCAGATATGATAGTTGTGCGTTCCCAGGCTGCTTCAGTGGTGGGTCTGGTGATGATTCATTCCCTAGCCCCATGGCCAGACTGACTAGATGGGTGCTCTGTCGAGGCTAAGAAGAAGGCCAAGCCTTCTAAGCCTCCTGTCCCTTCTTCCTGGAGGGGAACAATGAGCTCACGCAGAGCTGGAGGGCACCTTTCTCTGCCTGATCTGTGTGCCCTTCCGCTCTCATCACCCTTGGCTGCGCTTGCCCTGGGAAGGACGATGGCCACGCTAGTGGTCCAGGAACACCACCTCTGGCTAAACCTGGCAGATATGCATGACGTTGACAAAGTTCGCTTTCCAACAGAATCTCCTGATCAATCAGCGTCATCTGGCCCACCAGTGCCTTCTGACCCAAAGCCTTCTGATCCAAGGAGGTTGTCTGAACAGCTGATGTCTTCTGACCCAAAGCCTCCTGACCCACCGGGGTTATCTGACCCTCTGGTGCCTCCTGACCTGAGCGCCCAGATCTGCTAAAACTCCATGCTCCAGGTCCGAAGTGTTCATTTTGGGGAAGTGAAAAAGTGAGTGAGAATTTCTCTTCCTTAATATAAACATTATTTTGCCATAGATTTTTTTTATCAAATGATAGAATTCATCATTAGCACAAAATTAAACAATGCAACGTGGTATTGTGCAAAGCAAATTAACATAAGATTGCAACAGTTTTATATTACCTGGCTTGCTGACATGACTCTGTAACAGAATGGATAAAAACATTTTTTAAACAAATAAATCTGGTTATCAGCACTCATGGTTAAATTAGAAATATCTTGAACCTGTCATTATTTTGTCTCTATAATCTCTTTATAATTAAGATTTTGTTAATATGATTTATTTGTTAATAAATCTGTATTTGCAAATCTAATTTCCTAATGAATTTATAAATAAAAAAAAAACTGTTTTTCAAAAAAGAAATAGCAAGTTTGTAAATAAAAAAAACTTGGCCTTTGTTAAAAATAAGCATGAGACTGTATGCACAAACACATGAGCACATTTTGACGTCTATGCCTTTTGATAATCAAACCCTCCAGCAAGTGTCAGAAATGCTAAATGGACACCTCAGAACAAAGACAGAGCGATGATCAATTCTTAGCCTGTTTGACCAATATTTCATCAAAGTAAAAGTGAAAGATATGTCTTAAAAGCAGGTGTCAGGATGCCACAGAAAGAACATATTGATTAGGCCCTCCAGACGTCAATGCTTCAAAAGGAGGTTTTGATACTTAGAATGAAATAAATGTGGTCACCTAATGTGATTCAGGCTAGCCCACAGGTAGTGCAGAGACAGATTAATTTAAAAGAAAAAATTACCTTAATAAACAATCATTCTGCATTATATACATAGTAAGAATATACACACATGAATGTCACAACCCTCAAGATTTTGGCTTCCACATTAAATTACATTTGCAAAAGAGATTTTATGTACATAACTTTAATGTTTTAACTGCTTTAATGAAGCAAACAAATTACATTTTATTTTACAGCATACATTATGTCTATACACATAGGCCTATGTATTTTCATTCATTATATTGGTTTGCTTGGCATCATGCATCGACTGGTGTCGACACTAATGACCCAGCGCTCCACCCATAATATAAAACCATCAAAAGTTCTCTGGTAATAACTCGGTATAAATCACATTTTAAAACATCCTCACCAAGTTCACTAATTCAATTCAATTCACCTTTATTTGTATAGCGCTTATACAATGTAGATTGTGTCAATGCAGCTTCACATATAAGATTATAGTAAATTGAAACAATGTCAGTTTAGTTTTCAGAGTTTAAGTTCAGTTCAGTTCAGTTTAGCTCAGTTCAGTGTGGGTTGCAATCCAGTGCAAGCCAGTGGCGAGGAAAAAACTTCACCAATTGGCGAAAGTGAAAAATTAAAAAACCTCGAGAGAAACCAGGCTCAGTTGGGCATGACCATTTCTCCTATGGCCAAATGTCTTGTGCAGAGCTGCAGTCTAGGCGCCGGAGGCTGGAGAATGCTGGACCTCAGCGAAGACTCGCCTGTCCCTGGAGCATCACATGAATCAGTCTCATGCTCTCCACTCCACCATGACCACCACAGCAGCTGCTCAGGATGCGGCCTGGTCCAAGATTATGAAAACCTTGGAATCATCTCGTTGCTGGTCTTGGATCGCATCAGTGGTGCTGCATAGTCTGAAGGCCTCGGGATGAGTACCCCCAGGTGGAAATAGAGAATAAAGAGAATAATTAGCGTAGCTGCCGTTCATAGTGTATATAAACGAGATGAAAAAAAAAAACCTGCGTGGGGAACATCATGCGTCATACCGCTAAGTGATGAACTGAGTGTGTGCTTTGCTAAAAAGATAGGTTTTTAATCTAGTTTTGAACTGTGAGAGTGTGTCTGAGCCTTGGACATCATCAGGAAGGCTATTCTAAAGTTTAGGGGCCATAAATGAGAAGGCTCGACCTCCTTTACTCAACTTGGCTATTCTAAGTACTACCAGAAGCCCTGAGTTTTGAGATCTTAAAGAGCGGGGAGGTTGGTTAGATAAACAGGAGCTAGATTATTTAAAGCTTTATAGGTAAGGAGAAATATTTTATAATCAATACGAAACTTAACAGGCAGCCAGTGTAAGGAGGATAAAATTGGGGTGATATGATCAAATTTTCTAGACCTGGTAAGAACTCTGGCAGCTGCATTTTGTACTAGCTGAAGTTTGTTAATAGAGGATGCTGGGCAACCAGCGAACAGAGCATTACAGTTGTCCAGCCTAGAAGTCATAAAAGCATGAACTAGCTTTTCTGCTTCTTTTTTCTGCTTTTCTGCTTAGCTTTTCTAAGATGGTGCTGAAAATGAAGGCCGTCTTTGTGTTGTGCTCTGCAGTTGTTTTTGTGTTTTTGTTAGTTTGTCCTGTCTTTAGTCACATTCCTACACTGTTAAAAATTGTCCCGTTAAAAAACGGTAAGTTACTGGCAGCTGCAGTTGCCAGCAATGTACTGTTATTTTACAGTATGTTGCTGTAAAAATACATGGACTACATTACAGTTTTTCTCCATTGGTTTGGCTCATTTCTTGAAACAGAAATTACATTCTCAAAATTCTAAGATCATTTGGCAAAACAGTGTTACAGTTTAGCACAACACTATAGCTCACTTGCAAAAGCTCATATTTCTCCAAAAACAGTTCACTCATGCATCAAAACTAAATTCCTTTCCCATGTAAAAAGTCAGTGCCACAAAAATGGCAAATATCCTTCTCAATTGCTTTGGCTCATTTCTTGAAACAGACCGGACATTCTCAACACTCTTGGTGTTTTTGCCAAAATAATGTGGATGGTTCGGCACAACAACATGGTTCACCTGCAACAGCTCATACCTTTCCCAAAACAGTTCACTCATGTGTCAAAACTAAATATCCTTCTCATTTAAACAGTCAGTGCCCCCAAAATGCTTCATCCTTTTGCCATTGTGTAAGCACTGCAAGTCAAAATGTTTAGATGTTTTGTCACTATGGCAAAGGATCACTAAAATATCACTCGTGTCTACCTTTCAGTCTTAGCCCAGTCTTTCATTGACAATGGTTACTGTACTGTTTTTGTCTAGCTAACAGAATACAATTGTGTATAAAACTAAAAAAAAGAAATAGGATTTTAGGGTAAGAGTAGCCTCCAAGGTTTGACATCACACATTGCACTCATACTGCCAAGGAAATGGTAACTCCTTTTTTTATTGTAATGATCAACCACACACAATGTAACTTCCATATATCAGAGCAAAAAGAAACTGTATACAGCATAATAAACTGTAATATAAACACACAAACAAAAAACTAGAGTGCTATAACTTTCCCTGCGAAAGTTTTGAATGATTGGAGGAGACTGTAGAGCGAGGCACATTTAGGCTGCACTCGGCGACCTGCCTCTGCCATTGTGAGGCCATGGTTTATGACATGGTCTATAACTGTGGCCTGAATTTCATCCGGGACAGCACAGTGTCTTCATGCACCACGGCCCCTTCCACCTATTCCACCACCACGCACCCTTATTCCTCCTCTTCCTTGAGCAGGCAGCTTCCCTTGTTCATTTACTTGGCCAGGTGCCTTCATGTTCAGAAATAGTGCTGGTGGTCCTGCATGGTCAAGCTCTTTACATACATGTTAGGCAGCATTCACAGTCATGGGCAGCACCTGTCAGATAACTAAACATACTGTTTGATTGGTTATCTGACATGTGTGAAACTCCGCATTTATTAGTCAAGTTCTAGTTTCACCTGACTGTCAATTGCTGTAATAAATTGTAATCAAATGTTTCAAGGATTCACCTACTGTATGGTATTCATGGTATTATATTCTTGACTAATTTTGACAATTGAACAGACTATTGTGCATGTAATGACATATACAAGGAAATGGCGCTAACACATTTTGGAGAGGACACCCATTAGACTGAGAATCAACAATCAATTTAGATCAACGAGATCTGTTCACTTGGAAATTGTGCTAAATGTAGGCTACCTGTACTTAATCATTTGCAAAGATGTACTCAGACATTTGCAATTTGATGAAATGAATGAGAAATTCAATTCTGTTGTGAACAATTGCCAAGTGGTTTGGAGGTTTGTCCATGTTGTTTTGAGAATGTAATTTCTGTTTCAAGAAATGAGCCAAACCAATGGAGAAAAACTGTAATATACACAATACTCAAGTGAACTCATTTTGTTCATTGAAAGCGACTGCCTCAAATTGGCCAACTTCTGTATGAGTTTATGAAACAATGTGCTATATATGCTTAGAAGCATGCGTATAATGCTAAATTATTTTAGTTAATTTGAAAAGTTCCTTTTAACCCAAATGTCTTAATTTTCACAGCAGCACACATACATGTAAAGCTGGAGTTAACACAGAGATTCTTACTGCATCAGCAACTAAACAGCCACTGTCTTTAAGTGAAGAAACATGCAGAATAACATCAGCAGTTCATTGTTCATCTTTGACTCAAACACTGACTCTACTCTCCTCCACAACGGTGACACACAGAAAAAATTTGCTTAAGGTTTTACAGTAAAATACTGTTTTTTCCTTGATTTAACGGTAAACTACTGGCAGCTGTGGTTGCCAGCAATCTACTGTTTTTTTACAGTCTACTTCCGTAGTTTAAAATAACATCATATAACTGTTAAAATACATTTTTACACTGTGTTTTTACCTCTCACACCTTTAAGAATATCTTGGACAAAAACACTTTGCTCTATGGTGTAAGATGCACTCAAAGAGACATCAATAATCAGCGTATGAACCTCAACAACGGTGACAATTAACAAAATTAACAGTTTAACTCACAAACATCACAAACTGGCTACTGAAAGTTTAAACATAAACAACAGCAGAATCAAACGCAAATAAAGAAAACTGTAAGACCATTATACTACATCATTTATTCATGCCCCAATGCATGCTGGGATATTTGTACTGTGCCACACCCAGCATGCATTGCGGCATGAAACATTTTAATTGTTACCATTGTGGAGGTACAAGGTCTGATTCATGAGGTCTGAGTGTGACTTTGTCTTAACTGAATTGTTTTTGTCTGTTATTTCTTAACTCTGTAAAAGAATTAGGTATTGTTCCTGTTGCCACTTCTCATTAATAAATTAATATCTGCACTAAGCATAAAAACTATTGCATGAGGCCCGTCATCCAGACCTTTATCAAAACATTTAGCAGAAGAAATTTATCTACCTATTGGCTTCCCAGCTTTATTGCTATAATAAAAAGTGTTTAATAAACTTTGTATTACAGCAACAGGAGAGGCTAATTTTACAAATTCAAGGGTGAAGAGCCCAACTAAACCAGCTCCTCACTCCATTACGGTGACACACATAAAAACAAAATGCCTACATTTTTGTTGGTTCTTAATAAGAATGGTATGGAAGTCAAAGCGGTCAGTAATAAGTGTGTCTGCTGTTGTTTGTGTTGTTTAATGATCCTCTGCTGAGACTGAAGGTGTTTTATTTTACTTGATTTAATTTAATGTTGTAACTGACATCACTCTTTGTGTTTCTTGTTTCTCTTTCCTTCAGTGATTGTGATTATTACAGCAGGTGTTCATCAATGTCTGAATTCACTCATTGGTGTTCATTAACTCTGTCAGGTGAACTATATTAGTGAATTAGTGTATGAAATAGTGAACAAGGGCACAAAGTGGCATTTCAAACACAGACTTGAAAACGTCGAATCTGAGCTCTGTTAACTCACAGTTTTCTGCTGTTGGTTACTTTCTCGAAAAATAGAAATATTACCCAGAATGCACTGTTTTTAACAGCATATTACTGTTTTACTGAAAAAAACATTATTTTACTGTTGAATCTGACCGTTTTTTAACAGCAATTTTTTACAGTGTACAATTAGTTTCAACATAGACGAATTGTTGAACATTAGAAACTGAAAACAGCCAAACCTGTATTAAGATCTGTGAAAAGATGGACTAACGAAACAGAGAGGGATCTACAAGCCTGTTTCGACCTCACTGACTGGAGTGTTTTTGAAGCTGCTGCAAACGATATGGATGAGCTCACAGAGACTGTAACATCTTATATCAGTTTATGTGAAGACATGTGCATTCCTATCAAGACTCAACTCACATACAACAATGACAAACCATGGTTCACTGTGAAACTCACACAGCTCTGTCAGGCCAAAGAGGTTGCTTACAGGAGCAGGGAGAGGGCCTTCTATAAGCAGGCCAAATACACAATGGAAAAAGGAGATCAGAGTGGCAAAAAGGAACTATTCTGATACACTAAGAAATCAGTTCACTTCTAGCAACTTAGCATCTGTGTAGAAAAGTTTGAAAAATATCACAAACTACAAGACACCATCCCTCAATGTATGAATGAGTTTCTGTAGGTTTGGGAAAACACCCCACACCCATTCTAAACTGAAAACTGCACACCACCACTTTAGTTCAGTGAAGATGATGTGAGCCAGGTTTTCCGAATACAAGAGGAAAAAAGTACCAGACCCAGATTTTGTAACTCCAACCTGTCTAAAATTCTGTGCTGGCCAATTAGCCCCATCTTCAGCCTGATATTCTACAGATCACTGAGGCTGTTTGAAGTGCCCTCCTTCTTTAAACGCTCCACCATCATCTCCATACCAAAGAAACCAGACCGGTGGTGTTAACATCTGTGGTCATGAAGTCTTTTGAAAAACTGGTGCTGGCTTACCTGAAGGACATCACTGAACCCTCACTGGATTCTCTTCAGTTTGCCTACAGAGCAAACAAGTCTGTGGTTGATGCAGTCAATATGGGACTTGTCAATTGTGGGAAAATTCTTGTCCAGTACCCACACAATCAGCACTGGTGCCCCCCAGGGCTCTCCCCTCTGCTCTTCTCCCTGTACACGAATGACTGCACTTTAAAGGACCCCCCTGTCAAGCTCCTGAAGTTTGCAGTCGACACCACATTTATCGGCCTCATTCAAGACAGTGACAAGTCTGCTTACAGACAGGAGGTTAAGGAGCTGGCTGTCTGGTGCAGTCACAACAACCTGGAGCTGAACACGCTCAAAGATGAAGATGATAGTGGACTTCAGGAGAAACCCCCCTGCTCTCCCTCCACTGAGCATCATAGACAGCATTGTGGCAGCAGTGGAGTCATTCAGGTTCCTGGGCACCACCATCTCTCAGGACCTGACGTGGGACACTCACATTGACTTCAATGTCAAAAAAAGCTCAACAAAGGCTGTACTTTCTTCGTCAGCTGAGGAAGTTCAACCTTCCAAAGGAGCTGCTGAAACAGTTCTACACTTCCATCATTGAATCAGTTCTCTGCATTTCAATAACTGTCTGGTTTAGCTTAGCTACCTGTAAGACTGGATTTTACTCAAACAAACATCTCTTGCAATAAAGTCATAAAAACTCTGGAATCTGGGCAAGGAGACGCGAGAACACCCTCAGAGCATCCTTCTCGCCCCCATCCCTCTCCCCTACTGGTGTTGTTTTTTAATTATAATCATTCAGGTGTGGTTGGTAAACTGGTGAACTCTTTCAACTTTATTTACCCCAAACAAATTGATAAACCTTCGTCGGGAGTTAACCCAGAGACCATTCTTGTGTTTACAGATGTTAATGAAAAGATAAACTGGTGAACTCTTTTTGCACTATTTACCCAAACTCATTGATAAACCTTTGTAGTTAATTAACTCAGAGAACAAAGGACATTCCTGTGTTCACAGATGTTAATGAAAAGATAAATTGGTAAATGGTTTTTCTCTCCTAGGGATGACAACCCCTAATAAAGATCTCTTGATAAACTTTTACACCCCAAACACATATGTGATTCTTGGTGGTTAATTAACTCTGAAAGCCTAGTCAAATATTTGGGTGCTAAATATTCATGACTGTGTCACAAGATGTTAATGGGTATTTAAGGAGTTTTGGGAAACCACTTGGGGAAGCTTCTGTATCCAGACTTCCCGCACAGCCTTTGTGTGTCTCTCATATTGCCAGGTATGCTGACTTTATCAAATTATTTTTAACCTTGTATTGGTACTTGTGTTTATATGTTATGCTGATCAGTTGTGTTTATATTCCTTTTGATTCAATTTAAATGATGTTTTTACCTGCCTGGCAAAATAAATGTTAACCCTTTTGATTAATTCTGGAGTATTCTGAATTCATTGTATCCAGTAGATTAAGTGGAGCCTTTTTCGCTACCTTTATGGCGGCATAATTATGGAATTATTAGACCCGTAGACTATACGTAGTATCGCACACGGTAGCTTGGAGATCTTTTTAATTTTATAACCACTGGAACTAGCAAGTTACGGATCTTGATTAAGTGAGATGTTTTTTTTGGCATGAGTAAGCAGAGTGCAACCAGCCTAATTAAATATTAATTCATCCCGTATCCTCTGACTAATTTCAGAGTGTCCCCATTATGTCCGTGAGAAGAGACGCATCCCGGGGCGTGGAACTCTGAGCGGCGATTGGCCCCTAATGAACGTACAATTAGAATATCAGACCTAAGAAAATATCAAATTCTAAATTACATCACAACTGCAAATATGATCAGCTAAACATGAATGGTGAATTGATAATAAAAGAGAATTGGAGTCAGATTAAATTATGCGTAAAGTCAGAGGTTGAATTGGTCAATAAATTTTAATGAAGTAACAACTTTTCCAGAAGCGTCCGAAAAGACATACACGCAGATTCCTTCGACCACAACACTGGATTCCGTCATTGGGCCGGTGGGTGGATTCTTACATACCCAATCCAACCTGTCGGAAGAGTTTTGACTGCTGAGCGAATCATTGGTACAATCCTCCCTACTCTCCAAGAACTGTACTTATCCAGAGTGAGCAGAAGGGCTGCCAAAATCACTCTGGACCACTCACACCCAGCAGACTGCCTCTTTGAACTTTTGAACTTACTTTCTGGGATGCGTTTCCCAAAACCATCGTTAGCCAACTAAGGTCGCAAGTTCCGTCGTTACAAAGATAGTTTGTTGATTTGCCGTTTCCCAAATCCATCGCTCCAACGAACATACGCAAACTGCGTCGCAAAGTCAAGCACTTGAAATGACACCTGGGGCCTGTTTCAGTAAGGAGGTTCAACCAACTCAGAGTTTAAACTTGAACTCTGAGTTTTTAATCTCTCTGTAAATCAACTCAGAGTTTTCGGTTTCAGAATAGCTGATCTGAGTTGGGTCAATCAACTTTGAGTAGACCAACTCAGAGTTAAGCACGCACACTGTGACTATAAAAAGGCATTATTAATGGAGCGCAGATATTACGAGTTCTCCAGCTGAACTTGATGTGCTCATGCAAAGTTATAGCAAATATGACCATATATTTAAAAAAGCAACACACCTGCATCAGTGAAACAGACCGTTAGCGTGGGAAAACATAGTTGCTCAAGTTAATGCACAAGTTTACATTTAAAGTATTTAAATAATTAAGTATAATAAAATAAAAAAAAGTAAGGTAATGTGTGACGTTTCTAAAATTTTTACTTGGAAAAAGTGGGGAATTGGCCATAATTTTGAAGTTATTTCAGATGTAATTGCATTAAATTACATATAATAGGCTAGCGCATTTCTACAACAAATCTGACCAAACAAGAATGCATATAACCTTAGCTTAATGTTCAGTGGAAATGTTTAATTTAAGGTTCCCACTTTTACACTCGTTGATCAGTTTTAATAGATTTAAGTGCACTTGTGTGTCTGCCTTTTTTATTGTTCGAGTGGTAGAGGATGATATGACATTTAGAATGTAAGCAGAACTAAAAAATATGGTTTTTAAAACGAGTAATAATCCCATTAATCTAGTTAGTAACGTTACATGTGCCAGTGGAAGGTAAGTGAATTTAAGCTAATTAATTATTAAAAAAAGGACAACCTATTCTCGTAAGTGAGTTTGTTCTTTGTGTGACTGAAATGTATTAGCTTTGTTTCCATCCAAAAATGCGAATTAAATTTATGTGCAAAACTGGAATATCGCATAAAAGATATGCGAATAAAGCAGCGTTTCCATCCAACGAGTCAAAGAGAACAAAATTGTCACTTGCTGATTAACTGTCGCCAAATATCAACAGTAAAAACAGAATTTACTGCAGTAGAAGAAGCTGCGTGAACCTGTTTTTTATTTAATAAATGACTTGTGCCTCAAAAGACAATGCTGACACACAATGAACGCGTGGTGGCGTTTGACTCTCGTTTGACTCTCTGGAGGTAATTAATAATATAATAATACTGAAACGGTTAAGGCGTTTTAGAATGACCAAAACAACATTTCAGATGTTTTACAACGTGCTCAGCCTGTTGGTTTGTCCATTCACACACATTTTCATCATCATATGATCTCTTATAACAAACCTTGTTTAATGCGTATACTGGAATTTGTTCAGTAAAAGTGTTTCCATCGTAGTTTATGCACATCTTTTCTTACCGAATAAAGGGTTTCTCCTACTCAGTTATGCACATGTTTATTATGCCTATTTTCAAAAGTTATGTGCATCCATCAATCTATTTTTTTTATGCGCATATCCAAAATGCACATTAAAATAGGTGTGTGGAAACATAAATCTAAGGTGAGAAATATCGCTTCGTGTTTAAAAAAGGACAGGTGACCGACAGAAACTCTGAGTTTAGAGAATAAAACCTGCTCCTGACCAGGTTAGGTTCACAGAGTAAGTTACCACGGTAACTGACTCTGAGT
The DNA here is from genome assembly GCA_903798195.1 of Danio kyathit. Lineage (NCBI taxonomy): Eukaryota > Metazoa > Chordata > Actinopteri > Cypriniformes > Danionidae > Danio > Danio kyathit. Next base: position 38,165,256 of record LR812519.1, read on the forward strand.
TAAAGTTACCTCTCTTTCAGAAACAGGCTTGACTTACCCTACTTTCTCGAGTTTGACAAACCTGCCATTTTGAAATGGAAAACCCAGAGTTTCTCTCATTTCAGGGTTAAAATACTCGGAGTTTTCACTTAACCTCCTTTCTGAAACAGGCCCCTGTAGAGCTGTAGTTAGAAACATAGTTCCTGGCTGTGTTCTATTCCCACTTATCCCCCTATACCCTATTCATTTAGAACATTATAACATTCAAAGTTGGAATTATTAAAAGTAAAAAAGCATTAAGGTAATCTCTCTTTGGTGTAATTTGCTTTCAAAGTATTTTTACAGTTCAGTTTTAGCAATCTTCATGTTTACAATTGTGCTCCCTTCGCAGTGCACTTTGAAAACCTTGATATCATTTTGAACACAGCCTCATGGCGAAAGAGCTATTATTTAAAATCGGAATTTATGTTACGTCTCCAAAGCTTGTGAGAAAAAAAACAGCATACGTTAATGCTTTTATTTTATAGTGGGTTATTTATTAAGTGTCTGTAATGTAAATGACATGGGCCTGTTGGTTAGAAATTTCTGCTGTGGTTTGCATGTGTCAAATTGTAAAAGAAGACTTTTAATTTTTTTAAAAATAAATAAACAATATCCTACTTAATAATGATAATAATCATCATCATTGATATTATTATTAAAGTAAATATATTTATAAAAAATAGCCTCGTTATTTATTTATTTATTTATTTATATGATTTATATATGACATTAGAATAGTGTTAGCTTTTGTAAATGATTTTATGTTTTAGAATATGCAATGTTCAACTTCTCAATAATTTTAGTAAAGCAAATATAGGCTCTATATGTGCCATTTACATATATTTAAATTAATATGGAAAACAAGTGCATGTTTTTACCAAAACTAATATTGTATTTTATTTTAAATGAGTGTTTGTGTAAAACAATATAATTTGCACAAAGAAATGATGGGGTTGTTCTCTAAAGAAGTTACTCCACACCGTTTAGAGCATCATTACTGTATGGGCGTCACCCCTGGTCAACAGTACAGAGCACTCTGCTCTAGAACAGCCCAGCACAAAAACAGTGTCTTCCCTCAGGCAATCCGTCTCATGAACACTTGATGATAGTAATTGTGAAACAAGCATCATTACTTCTTTTTTCAACAAATAATACACTGTCAACTTCTCCTACTCAGAAAATACGTTCAGTGTATAATATGATTCCAAGGTATTTACGACATGAAGCAATGCCTGCTCAGAAATGGACACACAGAGACCTGGTCAAAACTTCTATAAGCTCCTTGGTTAAGACTGATGTTTTTAATGTAAAATTTTATTCTCTCTTTGTGTAATCAGGTGTTTTGCAACAAGTCTCTTGCTCATGTATTAATATTTTGGTTTAACTCTACCACAGCTAAACAAGATCATATATGGTACATGTTTGATGTCCCTGCAAAGCTAATTTGGTATACTGAACAATTGTTTACATTTTATGTTAATACGTGTTTTTATGTTAATACGTGTTTTATACATGTATTTTAAGTAGCTTTGAACATTTCTGCATCAGTTTACACCCAGACTGCCTATGCAAATCACTATGCTTTAGAACAAAGACTATAAAATGTGCCAGGGGGGAGTTAACTTCTCATTGGTCAACTCAGCTCCGGAGAGTGGGTACAAAAACACCCTTATAAAATCTGGTAGCCTAAGGGCACCCCTAAGACTAGAACCCAGACCAAAGTGAACCCAGAACTAGAATCCAGGAAAACCCCAGGAGAACACCCAGAGAACTCCAGGGAGCAGGCGTGGACCCTGACAAAATGGGTTAACCACACGGCTCAGACATTCCCATCTCCGATACCTTCTTTCTTTCTTTCTTTCTTTTTTTCATTCTTTCTTTCGTTCTTTTCCGTTGAGAGTCTAGTTAAGTTTAGTGCGCTGTGAAACCGATAGTCAACACGACTAGCCTTTTGCCACTACAAAACTTAAAACGACCGACTCCACCCCACTCTAAGCCTTGCAAGGTCAAAAAACAGAGGGAGTTCTTCACATCAAAAAAGGAACGCAAGTAACACTTCCAGATTAGCACTAAACTGGTGTAAACTAAATGTCACCCCAAAGATACCATAGAAGGGTTATATTGATTATTTTTGGTTTGCTTGGTTTGGTCTTACAAAATCCAAGGTTTTTCATTATTACACTTTCTCAAACTCTTTCTTTCTTTACACTTCTCTACACTTATGCATGTGTGTTTGTGTTTGGTGTTACTTTCTGTTAGATTAGTCAATAAAGTTTAATTTTGTATAAAGAAAGGTGCCTGTGCATGTTCATGAATCTAATGTCTTAAACTTCTATCTTGTTTTCCTGTTTAAACATAAACGGGTTTTTATTTTTGATATCAACAGCTGTAGTTGAAGTCAACTGTTTGTTCAATGGACGATTTATTTGTTAGGATTTAAAGAGTCGATTCTTTTGAGGCCCCATTCAAATTAATCTTCAATTCACTTTGAGCTAATTCCTCATATGTGTGAACATACCTGGCAATAAAGCTCTTTCTGATTATGAATCTGATGTTTCACATAAATTGTGTGGTGACAAATAGTGGAAATGTGAATTAAATAATGTTTCAAACTGCAAAATTGCTATTCAATGTAATGGTCCAGACTGCTGTTTTACAACATTTTAAACAACATTGCTCCACTCTAGGGATGGACGATACCACTATTTTTACGATACCAAAAGTAGCAATACCGATACTTTTTGTTAAAAAAATTTCGATACCAATACCTATATCAATACCACTTACTATTTAAAATGTTTATGTAATTTTTGGAAATAATGTTAATTAAAAAAAATCATCACATTCTTCTTCACCTAATGTTAATGAGAGAGCTGATTTATTATTCTGATTTATTATTTAATTTATTTATTTATTATTTGTATTTATTTTTTATTATTAAACTATATATTATAATACTATAATACTGTTTGCTGTGTTTACTATGTTTATATATATATATATATATATATATATATATATATATATATATATATATATATATATATATATATATACCTATATATATATATATATATATATATATATATATATATATACCTGTATATGTGTACGTGTTTTTGTGACATATCAGGACACAAATCTGTATAATGACATAGGTATGACACAGGTATTACAAAAAAGAGGTGAAATATGAGGACATTGATGACGTTCTCACTTCTCAAAAAGCTTCTAAATCACACAGGATGAGTTTTTTCAAGGAGTAAAGGTGTACACTGTCTCCTGTGATGGTTGGGTTTAGGGGTAGGGTGGGGTGAGGGCAATTTAATATACGGTTTGATCTGTATAAAATGAATGGAAGCCTATGTAATGTACCCACTTTTCACAAAAACAAACGTGTGTGTGTGTGTGTGTGTGTGTGTGTGTGTGTGTGTGTGTGTGTGTGTGTGTGTGTGTATGTTCTTTTTAATGTAAACTTTATAAATGCTTTGGCAAAACATTTGTAACATGTCATCCCAATAGGGCATTTATTGAAATAAATTGAATTGAGAGAGAGGTTTGCCTCCTTTAAAACTCTCCTATAACGTCTTTTGTCAGACAGGGAGACTGAGCAGAGGAGGACTGGGCAGCTTGTTTTAGTTCCGCTTCTTTATAAGTTTCAGGGTGTTGTGTGTAAGTTTTTATAAAGGCTGCTTTTATTGTTGCTGTGTACGACTTTCTTATCACAAATATTGCTCATGCAGCGCTTTCAGCTGATGAGCACCATAACACGCCGCGTTACCTCTCTGCCATCGTGTCATTCCGTAATGCAGAAGTGTGCGACTTGCATGAGTTGAGTACGTAAGTTATCTGAAAGGCACATGATCACTCACATCATGTTCCGCCCCAGATTGATTGGTGTAACTTCTTGTATACAAAGTATAGGTGGGCATAGATTAATTTTTTTAATCTAGATTAATCTAGATTAATTTCAAAATTAATCTAGATTAATCTAGATTAAAATGGCTCATTTGAATTCTGCCGAAGGTATTCAGAATATGTGTGCTACCCAAATAATAAGTCTTTGAGAACGGGTTTCTCAAGCCAGGTGATGCATTAGACCAGGGGCTCATCTCCTGTTTCCAAAATGCATCACAAACAGCTTGAGAAACTGTTCTACTATGATAATTGGTGATGAAAATAAATGATGTTCAATAAGATGTACTTGTGTTTACTAACTGTTTATTCAGTTAAACATGAATGTTGAACTGTAGGCCTACATAAGCTCCAAACAGTGATTTCATACTTGCTTTTGATGTACGCACATACAGAAAATGCTGCTTTGCAAAGGCAAGTTCACAGAGCCCTGACGGTGTCAAACATTGAGTATGTTTACATGGGCAACAATACTTTAATACGATTTTAATATGATTAAAACAATACTCTTATTAAGAGTCTACCATGTAAACAGCGATTTTTGATTGCTTAATGCGACTAAAGTCATAACTGAACTAAACAGAAATGGAATTGAGACATGGAGTATGCAGATATTAGTGGCAATACTGACAAACTATTCCCATCATGTAGGACTTTTCGCCATATTTTCCGACAAGATCCACACAGGCGGCTGTCAGTAAAGGACCACACAGACGCACACACATCGCGAAATGCGGAAGTTTTTTTCTTCTCATTTGGAGAGCGTTATTAAATTCCATAACACTCTCACCTGTCCTTACTCATTTATTTGTGCTAATACCCCAGTTTGTCACAAAGGCATGAATTAAATGTTCGTGAGTTAAAGTGAAACTGCTGAACTGCAGTTAGAGTCAGGCATCCTGCTGATTTGATTCAGAAGGGCACTTCTTTCCCAGACGGCTCACCGGTCAGGTATACATCCGCGCTAAACTATCAAGGTGAAAGTCATCATAGCTTGCGTAGAATAGACCCAGCTCCCACCCAACTTTGAGAATAGATTAACGACGATATTTTTTTTCGCGCGATAAGAGTCTCACGTTAACGCAGCACGTTAACGCCGATAACGGGTCCACCACTAATACAAAGTGTCACTGACAAATCTGTACACAGCGCTAAAACATTTTGTTATGCAGCAATTATTAAAATTTAGTTAAAATATCGATACTCTTAAAAAAATATCGATACCAAATTAAAAGCTATATATCGATACTCGAGCATCGATGAGCACATCCCTACTCAGCTCATGAAATATCTTTCTGAAATAAATAACTAAATTAATGAACTAAAAAAAAAAATTACAAAATCCCATCAAACATTTGAAAGTTTTAAATTTGAAAATTACATGTTGTAGAATTATGCATGCCATTGTATAGACTGTAAGTGTAATGATGAGGCTTGTCAATGGATGTTGAGGTCCATCTGCAGTTTTCAATAATAGAGAATGGTCAGCAGACAGGGTCAAAACAGTGATGGCAAGGGTAATTCAAGACAGGCAGAGGTTGGGGCAGGCAGAAAACAATCATAATCCAAAAACAGTCCAAAGGCATAAACAAGACTATAGAAAAACAAAAATATAGAAAAACAGAAAACAAGGAACAGGTTAGATAAAGTCCAACAATACCAAGCAATGAATAGCCACATTTCCACTGTTGGGCCAGTGCGAGCCAGGCCTTTTATTGGGTTGTGCTGGGCCAATAGCCTGGGAACTTGAGGAGTGAGGTCGAAATCATGTCGCGTTCCCACTGTTGGGCCAATAGCTCACACAAACCCCGCCCCCAGAACGCCCCTAATTCAAACGTCACACAACCCATCCAGTTTAGCAGGAAGAAGAAAGTCAAATTAGAATAACGCAAATACAGCACACCATCATTATCATCATGAAACAATCAAAAAGGAGACAACCGAAGCAAACAAATTACACATTATTGTACAGCATACATTATGCCTATAAACATAGGGCTATGTATTTTTATTCATTATATTCATTTACATATTATTTGGTTATCTTAAGAAACCAGTTAAGTGTTTCAGGACTTAGGAGCAACTAGCCTAATAAAATATAGGCTAGCCTATATCACAACAGCTATCCAAAATCTGCATCAGTTTTAAGAAATAAAATGTATCATACATTTGATAAATGTAGTGCTAATTATTACAGAACGGCGTATCTCCACTATCTAAGTCTCCCCAAAGCAAAATGTAGAACATTTTGGGGAAGCTCTGGGTAATGGGGGAGCCATGGGGTGGTGGGATACTGCAAGAGATGAGAAAAAGGAGGGGGGAGTGAAGGCTCTTGCTGGAAGCTTGACTGTTAAGGGGTGGCCAGGGAATGTGCTTGGGGAGTGGAGTATAGTTTGCACTGGAAATAGAGAAACACAATAGACTCAACACTGGAAGAAAGAAAAAGTAGCAGAGAAACTTAATGCTGGAAGGGATGGGAGATAGGAAAAGTAGCAAAGGAAATCAACACTAGAAAGAAGAGAAAAGTAGTGGAGGAACATGATGCTGGAAGGAAGAGAAAAGTAGCGGCAGAACTCAACACTAGAAAGATCAGAATCAGAATCAGAAAGAGCTTTATTGCCAGGTATGTTCACACGTACAAGGAATTTGTTTTCATGACAGAGCTTCTACAGTGCAACAGAATTACAGACAGGACTAAAAAACAGATAATAAATATATTTAAAAAAATAGTAAATGCAATATACAAATTGACAAGTGTATGTACAGGTATATTACTATATACAACATTATATGTGCAGCTGTTATGTGCATATTGGCATGTAAAGTGTGTTGTTAAATAAGTGTATATGTGTATAAAAGTGTATAGCAAGTAGTGATGTTGGTTCCCCAATTACTATCATCAAGTGTTCATGAGATGGAAGAAACCGTTTCTGTGTCGGTCTGTTCTGGTGCCCAGTGCTCTGTAGCGTCGACCAGAAGGTAAAAGTTCAAAAAGGCATTGTGCTGGGTGTGAGCGGTCCAGAGTGATTTTGGCAGCCCTTCTGCTCGCTCTGGATAAGTACAGTTCTTGGAGAGTAGGAAGGGTTGTACTAATGATTCGCTCAGCAGTCCAAACTATTCGACGTAGTCTTTGGAGGTCGGATTTGGTAGCTGAGCTAAACCAGACAGTTATTGATGTGCAGATGACTGATTCAATGATGAAGGTGTAGAACTTTGGGAGGTTGAAATTCCTCAGCTGATGAAGAAAGTACATCCTCTGTTGAGCTTTTTTTGACAATGGAGTCAATGTGAGTGTCCCACTTCAGGTCCTGAGAGATGGTGGTGCCCGAGAACCTGAATGACTCCACTGCTGCCACAATGCTGTCCATGATGCTCAGTGGGGGGAGAGCAGGGGGGTTTCTCCTGAAGTCCACCATCATCTCCACTGTTTTGAGCGTGTTCATCTCCAGGTTGTTGTGACTGCACCAGACAGCCAGCTCCTCAACCTCCTGTCTGTAAGCAGACTCGTCACCGTCCTGAATGAGGCCGATAAATGTGGTGTCGACTGCAAACTTTAGGAGCTTGACAGAGGAGTCTTTTGAAGTGCAGTCATTCGTGTTCAGAGAGAAGAGCAGTGGGGAGAGGACACACCCCTGGGGAGCACCAGTGCTGATTGTGCGGGTACTGGATGAGAATTTTCCCAGCTTTACCAGCTGCTGCCTGTCCGTTAGGAAGCTGTTGATCCACTGACAGACAGAGGTGGGCATGGAGAGCTCAGTTAATTTGGGCAGGAGAAGTTTTGGGATGATACTGTTAAAAGCCAAGCTGAAGTCAACAAACAAGATCCTCACATAGGTCCCTGGTCTGTCTAGGTGTTGCAGAACATAATGCAGTCCCATATTGACTGCATCATTCACAGACCTGTTTGCTCTGTAGGCAAACTGAAGAGAGTCTAGTAAGGGTTCAGTGATGTCCTTCAGGTGGGCCAGCACCAGTTTTTCAAAAGACTTCATGACCACAGATGTCAGCGCCACCGGTCTGTAGTCATTTAGTCCTTTAAGTTTGGGTTTCTTTGGTATAGGAGTGATGATGGAGCGTTTGAAGCAGGAGGGCACTTCACACAGCTCCAGTGATCTGTTGAAGATCAGGGTGAAGATGGGGGCCAGTTGGGCAGCACAGGACTTTAAACAGGCTGGTGTTATAAAATCTGGGCCTGGTGCTTTTTTCCTCTTCTGTTTCCGGAAGACCTGGCGCACATCATCTTCAATGAACTGAAGTGCAGGTATGGGGGAGGTGGGGGGGTGGTGGAGGTGATAATGGTGATGTAAACAGCAGCTCAGAGTGGGTGTGGGGGGTTTTCTCAAACCGGCAGTAAAACTCATTCAGGTCGTTTGCAAGTCGTTGGGTGTCTACAGTGCTGGGGGATGGTGTTTTGTAGTTTGTGATGATTTTCAAACTTTTCCACACCGATGCTGAGTCGCTGGAAAAGAAGTGACTCCTTAGTTTCTCAGAATAGTTCCTTTTTGCGACTCTGATCTCTTTTTCCAGTGTGTATTTGGCCTGCTTATACAAGGCCCTCTCCCCATTCCTGTAAGCAACCTCCTTGGCCTGACGTAGCTGTCTGAGTTTAACAGCTCATTCAGATCGTTTGCAGCAGCTTCAAAGACACTCCAGTCTGTGAGATTGAAACATGCTTGTAGATTCCTCTCTGTTTCGTTAGTCCATCTTTTCACAGATGTTAATACAGGTTTGGCTGTTTTCAGTTTCTGCTTGTAGGTTGGTATGAGATGAATCAAACAGTGGTCAGAGTGCCCCAAAGCTGCTCGTTGGACAGAGCGGTATGCGTCCTTAATTGTGGTATAGCAGTGATCCAATATGTTACGGTCTCTTGTGGGACATGTAACATGCTGTCTATATTTTGGCAGTTCACGGGATAGTTTTTCTATAAGATTGGGAGGAAGAGGAAATGGCAGAGTCGTGCTCATGCTTTTTAACTCCAGTAGGTAGGTGGCAGCTGGAGAGGATCTGCTGGCCTTCCTTAGGGTGGTATTTGCTGAGGCGGGTGTAGGATTTGAAGGCGCCAGAGGACCAGTATCCGAGGGTCTAAATTTGATGTTGGGGGAGGCCTTTATGGGCTGCTGTAGTGGCTGCTCTGAATGAGTGGCTGGAAAGTGGTTCTGGGGGAAGCCTGAAAGGCAGAGGATGCCCTTAGGTGTTTTCTGGATCCAAAAAATTGGATTCGGCTTAAATAACTTTTTATAGAACTGGCTTAAAAATTCTTGTAGCGTGGAGATGGGAAATGAGTGGGGTGATGGAGAGTTGAACTAAAAAAGGTGTTTTGTAAAAAGTGGAGAAGTGTTTCAATGCTTTCCAGGCTCTGGGATATGATTGGAGGGTTCTGGGGGCAACAGCCTGGGAGATGAGAGAGATGGAGTTTCACAGGGGGTGTACAGTTGGTGGTTCACAGCTATATTGGTTCAGAATAGGGAGGGGCAGGAGTTTGACGGGACTTCTCTTCTGGGGATTTCTGTGTATATTTCAAGTGCTGGTGAGATGTCTTTCTGAATTCAGTCCTGTATCAATGAAGGTATTTTTTGTGCAAAACTCTCAAGCAGCTGTAAAAGTGTAATTTGTAGTTGTAATAAATTTGTACTCGCAGAGCAAATTTTCAAATGTGTATCAGTAAATTTGTACTTGCAGAGCAAATTTGCAAATGTGTAGGTACACAATGCAACATTTACACCCTTTCAAATCCTTCAGTGCAGGTGCACAAATCCCATTGGATGATTCACAAATAAAGAAACTCATCCGCTCATGTTCTTTACTACTATTGCAAAACACATTCACACACCTGCATCCAAAAATGTGAAGTCACAGACAAAACTTGCACATCTGTAGATTAGAATGTGTATCCATGCAAAGAGAGCAAAATGCATGTAGAACATTTGATTTATTTTTTTAAGCACAAACACAAATATGTTACTGCAACAGCTCAAATCTGCCACTACGAGTTTCAAGCTGTTTTTCACTTGCAAATCTACATTTCATGCTCACACTCTTTTGCTCCAAACATTACTGTGATATTTTGTGCAAAAGTGACTTGAGTATCTGCCAACCCAAATGTGGGTGCTATCTTGAGATCAGAGAAATTCAGCCAATCAAAAGAGGCTTCCTTGTTTAGCCATAGAAAAAGCTTGTGACAGAACGAGTGGGGAAACAATGACATCCTGAAAGCAGCAGTCCAGTAAAGGTACGTTTTCATTGCTTCTTTTTATAAAACCACTAATAGCTGTACAGTTTGTTGTTAGGGAGTGTAGAGGGAGTGATGAAAGTGGTTTTCCACTCGTCCCCCTCCCGTATACGGATGAGATTGTACACGCTTAGGAGGTCCAGCTTGATAAAGATGCGGGCTTCTCAGAGTTCTTCCAGAGCAGCTGGGACTAGAGGCAAAGGGTAGGTGAATTTAACTGTGGCTGCATTCGGGACCCTATAATCTATACAGGGTCTGAGTCCTCTGTCCTTTTTGGCCTTGAAGAAGAAGCTGGATGCGGCTGGGGATGTGGATGGTCTGATGAACCCTTGGCTGAGAGCTTCGTCGATGTAAGTAGTTGGAGTATGTTGGAGCTGAGGGAACGAGATGGTGAGGGAGAACAATGATTAGAGCAGCAGGAACGAGCCGGGGATGTGACAAATGGGAAGTTCGCTATTCATTCTTCTCTTATAATATGACCCTGTAAATTAAACTATATAATTCATATATTTATTTTAGAAAAATGGCAGACCAGGGTGCGTCTTCACAGGTGAGCAAAACCAATGCTACCATGTTTTTATGATTAATTTCACACTGGAAAAAAATTCTGATTTTACTATTTTAGCCTAGAATGCATTGCTAGCTTACCCCAACACTTTCAATAATAATTATAAATGCGGACAATTAACTATATAAATAAATCAACATGAATAGTCACTAAACATATGTATCCAAGGTGAGAACGTCTTAATTTTCTGTTAAATAATGGAAATGCATACATTATTTAAAGTAATATCGTTATTTATTGAAAACAAACAGAAACATTAATATAGTATTAAAAGAATGAATACGAGTAATCCTGACAAATGAATACAAGTCAATAACACATGAAACAAATCTTTATTCTAACATAGATGTACAGACAGAAGCCCATGTTTTGTTCCACAGAGCTGGGCCAGTCCTGCAGATGATCAGAGGGACTTTGCCATCATCACATCCCTCACTGCTGCAGTCAGACTGGAACAGGACAGGGATACATGGCAGTCCATGCCCAAGATACCGGTGATGAAGAGAACACAGCAACATCTGGCCCAGATGAGGACACAAGGGCGGGAGGACTGATGCAAGGTCTAGTTCACTGCACTGGAACAGGAGTGCCCAAACTCAGTCTTGAACTGTCGCTGTCTTGCAGAGTTTAGTTGAAGTTGACTAAACTCTGAAGGACACCAGCCCTGTGCTAAGGCTGCGGAGTCTTTTGATGTGCTGTGCCGAGTGTTGGTGTGCTGGATGTCAGCTAGGAGATACAAGACGTTTGTACTTGAAGGTAGTTACAGCGATTGGGTGTGCTGATTCTTTTTTAGATTAGATTAGATTCAACTTTATTGTCATTACACATGTACAAGTACAAGGAAACGAAATGCAGTTTAGGTCTAACCAGGAGTGCAATAGCAGCAAGTGCAGGATACAGGTATAAGTTATAAAGTGCAGTTATAGAAAAACTATGGTGATATTTACAAATGGATGTACTATGAACATTATATACAGGTTGTGTTAGCTATGAACAGAGATTTACAATAGATGGATAGATGTACAGGTTGCTATTAATAATCAGAAGTGTGCAGATATATAAACAATTACAAATGTATATGTACAGTGGGTGTGTACATAATTACAAATATACATGGGTATGTACAGTTAGAATAAATGAATCAGTGCAATGAATATGTGCAATTTTTAAATGTGCAAATGTTAAATAGTGCAGTGATTATGAGGAGTCTGAGTTATGAGGATAGTGGGGGTGTATCAGGGGGGCAAAGAGTCAGTGGGGGGCAGAGTTCAAAAGGGAGACAGCTCTGGGAAAAAAGCTGTTCCTTAGTCTGCTGGTTTTTGTCCGGGGGAGCCTGAAGCGCCTGCCAGAAGGCAGGAGAGAAAACAGTCTGTGAGCAGGGTGAGAGGAATCCTTAAGAATACTGCGTGCTCGGCGCAGACAGTGTTTCCTCTGGATGTCCTCTATGGTTGGCAGTGTGGTCCCTGTGATGCGTTGGGCAGTTTTCACCACCCGCTGCAGTGCCTTACGCTCCGCAACAGAGCAGCTTCCATACCAGACTGTGACACAGTTCGTCAGGATGCTTTCTATTGTGCAGCGGTAGAAGTTCACCAAGACGGCTGATGACAGCTGGTTCTTCTTAAGTTGCCTTAAGAAAAATAGGCGCTGGTGAGCCTTCTTGACCAGGCTGGAGGTGTTGGTGGTCCAGGAAAAGTCCTTTGAGATGTGGGTCCCCAGGAACTTGAAGGATGAGACAGGCTCGACGGCCATCCCATTGATGTGGATGGGATCATGTGAGCCTGTTCGTCCCTTCCTGAAGTCCACAATGAGCTCCTTGGTCTTGTCGGTGTTAAGGAGCAGATTATTGTCGGTGCACCAGGTGGCCAGATGCTGTATCTCCTCCCTGTAGGCAGTCTCATCATTGTTGCTGATTAGACCAATCACTGTGGTGTCATCTGCAAATTTGACGATGGTGTTAGAACTGTTCACAGGCCTACAGTTGATGGTAAAAAGGGAGTAGAGGAAGGGGCTCAGCACACAGCCCTGTGGTACACCAGTGTTGAGTGTGATGGTGGTGGAGCAGATGTGGTCTGATCTCACATTCTGAGGTCTGTTAGTCAGAAAGTCCATAACCCAGTTGCAGAGAAACGTGTCGATATCCAGGTCTCTAAGTTTGATCATTAACTTAGAGGGTATGACAGTGTTGAATGTTGAGCTGAAGTCAACAAACAGCATTCGTGCATAAGTGTTTTTATTGTCCAGGTGTGTGAGTACAGAGTGCAGTGCTATGGAGACTGCATCTTCTGTGCTCCTGTTGCCACGGTAGGCAAACTGATGTGGGTCCAGTGTGGATGGCAGAGAGTCTTTCAGATGTGCCAGGACCAGCTGCTCGAAGCACTTCATGATGATGGGTGTGAGTGCTACAGGGCGGTAGTCATTCAGGCATGTTGGGCTGGAGTGTTTCGGCACTGGCCCAATAGAGGTGGTTTTAAAGCATGTTGGCACAGCTGCTAGGTTAAGGGACAGGTTGAAAATGTCTGTGAATACCCCAGCGAGCTGTTCTGCACATGCTTTGAGGACGCGCCCAGGAATACCGTCTGGTATATACCGTCGAGGAAGTTATCCTGGTGTAGGGTTCTTTATAGTCTCTTTCAAAGCATGCATAAAAGTCATTAAGCTCGTTCAGGAAGGAGACGTTTGTGGCTGTGGGTGTGGACTGGCTGGGTTTGTAGTTGCTGATGGCCTGTATGCCCTGCCACATGCGCTGAGGATCAGAGTTGGAAAAGTGCTCCTCTAGCTTTAGCTTGTAACAGTTCTTGGCCTTTTTGATGCCCCTCTTCAAATTAGCCCTGGAAGTGCTGTAGGCCTGTGCATCCCCTGATCTGAAGGCAGTGTTGCGTGCCTTCAGCAGGAGGCGCACCTCCTTGTTCATCCATGGCTTTTGATTTGGGTATGTGGTGATCTGTTTCTGGGTTGTCACACTGTCTATGGTGGTGTTGATGTATTCCAGAACAGAGGAAGTGTAGCTGTCAATGTCTGTGCTAGAGCCACATGTGGCCTGGGAAGCAAACATACTCCAGTCAGTGTGTTGAAACCTGTCCTGGAGTGTGGAGTCTACCCCCGCTGGCCACACTTTGATGGTCCTCACTGATGGCTTCACACGGTTGATGAGGGGTGAGTATTTGGGGCTGAGGAACAAAGAAAGATGATCTGATTGACCCAGGTGGGGGAGGGGGGTCACAGCGTAGGCTTCAGCCATGTTTGTGTATACATGGTCCAACGTTTTGTTTCCCCGTGTGTGACAGAAAATGTTTTGATGGAATTTGGGGAGCACTGTCTTTATGTTTGAGTGATTAAAATCCCCCGCAACAATAAAAGCAGCCTCCGGGTGAGCAGTCTGTTGTTTGCTGATGGCTGCATGAAGTTCTTTCATTGCCAACTTAGCATCAGCATCGGGAGGAATATAGGCGGCAGTAATGATAGTTGAGGTGAACTCGCGTGGCAGATAAAAGGGTCTGCATTTGACCATCAGAAATTCCAGGTTAACGGAGCAATGTCTCCCAACGATGACAGAGTTTGTGCACCAAGCTTTGTTAATATAAATGCATAATCCTCCGCCTCGGGTCTTACCGGAGTCATTCGCCATTCTGTCTGCTCGGAATGTGTGATGCTCAGTTAAAGATACAGCGTTGTCTGGTATCCCGCTGTTTAGCCATGTTTCTGTGAAAATCATGACATTACAGTTCCATAATCTTTTGCTGTGGTTGATGCGCAGTCGAATCTCATCCATTTTGTTCACCAGGGACCGTACATTGGCGAGAAAGATGCTGGGTAAGGACAGCCGGTGTGGTGTTAGCTTTAGCTTAGCTCTTAGCCCGCCGCGCTTCCCCCGTCTTTGTTTACGGTCGCGCCGCCGCCTTCGAGCACTTCCGCCCGGCTGGGCAGAGTGCTCTGCCTCGGGTGTTCTGGCGATGTCCGGAATGAGTCGTAGATTGCTGATAAAACTGTCCGAAATGCACAAACCAATATCCAAAATCTCCTGTCGGGTGTACGATGTAAAGGCATTACTGTTCTGCACGAACAGACCCGAAATGAGCAGGAAAAACACTGCAAAACTGCAGAAACTGGAGAGACGCTGAGCCTCGCGATGTGTACGCGCCGCCATCTTGGCCTTGTGATGGCCAAGATGGCGGCGTTATCTTATAACGCCGATAGTTATCTTCTTCAAGACATAGATAACTAAGGTAAGAAACTAGGAGTGTGTTAGGATTCATCTCATTGGTAAATTATGTGTTAGCTAATGCGGGACCAGCTGTGGTCGATCATAAACACGTGATCCTTTTGAAATCAGTTTAAAAATAAACTTCACTAAGCAATAACTAAATGCAATACAGAATATAAAGTTTTCAAATACATGCACACATTCATGTATTTTATCAGTGCTTGATTTGTGGTGCTAAGTCCTGGACACTCCAACCTTGTTAACCAGGGTTCAAAGTGCTTAATACATTTACATCACATTAGACATTTACATTTAGCCATTTAGCAGACACTTTTGTCCACAGTGACTTACAATTGAGGAGGTATTCAGCGATTTAACAAGAAAAGGCAATACACACAAGAAGTGCTACTTATAAAAAGTAACTTGTTTGTGCTCAGAGAATTTAGTGCTAGAGAAAGCTAAGTGCTTGTACAGGTGGTTTTGGTTTTATTTACCAGGGTTCAGGTGTTCTTGGAAGAGATGGGTTTTTAGTTGTCATTTGAAGGATACCAGTGAATCTGCAGTTTGAGTGGGAATAGGAAGATCATTCCACCAGCATGGAATTTCACTGAATGAAAAGGTTTTGGAAAGTGACTTATAGCCTCTCTGCGATGGCACCACAAGTTCATGCTCGCTTACTGATCAGAGGCTCCTGGAGGGGATTTAGACTTTCAGGGGCAGCTGGTGGTAAGAGGGTGCAGTGCCAGTGGCTGTCCTGTAAGCAAGCATCAGTGATTTGAACTTGATCCAAGCTTCAACCAGTAACCAATGTAGTGAGATAAAAAGATGTGTTACATGGGCTCTCTTTGGCTTTATTAAAGACCAGACAAGCTGCAGTGTTCTGGATCATCATCTTGTTGGATGTTTGTTGTTGTAGGGAAAACAAGAAATTAATTTTTTGCCAGGTTAAGCAGTAGATGATGGTCTTTCATGCAAGCAAAGAAATCATCCAGGCAGCTACCATGGTGTCATCTGAATGAAATGAATGATAGAGCTGTGTGTCATCGGCATACCAATGATAAGAGAAACTATGTGATTGGATACAGTAAAGTATCTATGTGACACTAAAGAAACTATGTGATTGGATGATGGTTCCCAGTGGTGTGGTGTAAATAGAGAATAATAGGGAACTAAGAACAGATCCCTGAGGTACACCAGAGGCCATAGGATGAGCTTTGGATACGTCACTTCTCAAGGTAACTCTGAATGATCTGCCAGTGAGGTAAGACTTCAACCAGCAGAGTGGGGTTCCAGTGATGCCTATTGAGGAGAGGGTGGCCAGTAAAAGCAAAATGGATGATTTAGAGCCTGCTTTGCCAATCTGCAGGCCTTCAGTGACTGAAAGTAGTGCAGTCTTAGTTGAATATCCATATTTGAAACCTGATTGGTTTGCATCCAGCAGGTTATTGCGAGATAAAAATGTGAAAATTTGGTTAAAAACAACTCTTTCCAGTGTTTTCCTAATGAAGGGAAGAGAGAGACTGTTATGTAATTTTCAACCAGTGAGGTGTTGAGTGATGTTTTTTTGAGCAGAGGGGTTACCTTGGCCTGCTTGAATGTAGTTGGGAATGTGCCAGTGCGGAGTGAAGTGTTAAAGTTGCCACAAAGGTCAGGGAAATGTCCTGCAGGATGTGTGAGGGGATTGGGTCCAGAGGGCAGGTTGTGGGATGAGCGCAGAGGAAAAATGTGGATACCTCTTCCTCTGAAACAAGCAAGAAGGAGGAGAGTGAATTCTTAGCAGAGTGTGTTTTTTGATGGAGAGATTTTTGGGATGGCTGTGTTGAAAAACAGATTGCTGAGTTGAGTGTTTTTTTTCTGTAAAAAATGAGGCCAAACCATAAGCTGATAAGGGGTGGTGGAGGAGGACAGAAAAATGTCTTGAAAAAGGGGTTGTTAAATTTACAACAGTGTAAGTGTAATAAAGGGTTTTGGCCGAATTGAGTTGGGTGGCAAAAATGTCAGCTGGGTTTGGTACCTGCTAAGGTCAGCAAGAGCTTTTGATTTGCGCCATGCTCTCTCTGTTGTCCTGAGTGTTGTCCGATTTTCTCTTAGAACATCAGACAGCCAGGGGTTAGAGGGAGTAGGGCGGATTGACGTGGTTGAGACAGGAAAGATCTCATCTAGGCAGGATGTTAAAGTGGAACAGTGTTTCTGTTGCACTATTAACATCAAGCAGTGAGATTTGGGTGTGTGAGGGAAACGAGGATAAGACAGTGGAGGCGAAATGTGTGGACAGAGAGAGCAGATTGTGTCTAAAAGAAACTGGTTGGGAGGAAGGCTGTGTGTTTGTAGGAAGCATTAAGTCAAAGGTAATGCTGAAATGGTCGGAGGTGTGCAATGGATTAACTGTGACTTTATCTGGAGAGCAATGTCTTGTGTAGATAAGGTCAAGTTGATTGCCTGATTTAAGTGTGCTCGTCATGGTAAGCCGGTTGAGCTTGAATGATGCCATGAGAGAATGGAAGTCAGTAGCCAACTAATAGCTTAAAACAGAACGCTTATCTTTAAGAAAATAATTATTCCTGACAAATAATTTCAAAATGCAAAAACCCTTTTACTTTGGAAATACTGCTTTAAGCCTGATGAACTTTAAAGCAAACCACCTTCACTTACGAACGTGACTAGTAAAGTATAACTGCAAAACTTTAAATGCAAAAAAAATACTTTACGACTACTAATCTCTAAATGCAAACCTTTCAATGCAAACACCTATTCACTTAAGAATTAATACTAAGCAACTAGTAATCTATAAATCCAAATATTTTAAGCCAAACACTTTCACCTAGGAAATTATATTTTACGATTAGTATCTATAAATGTAAACCTTTTCAATGCAAAACACTATCCTTATAACTTAGCCTAGGTGACGAATGAAATTATTTTCCTAACAAGCAGAAAATAAATCCCAGCAAAACAAACACGTGATTAGTATAAATGGCACTTACAAGATATATACCGCCTTCCTGCACTGAATGCTGAGGTCCCTCCAATAATAAACATTACCTTATCATCACTATATACAAGGGCTCCGTTTTACTCATATTTTGAGTAGTATTTAGAACAGATTATTTTACTCTACTTGCACTACAATTATTGGTAAATAATGGATACCTTTATCTGAATTTTTCAGTAATCATTCCACCACTGTTTGAATTTTGAAAAAATTTTAAAAATTGGGCTTCAAAGTGCTTTGGCAAGTTTCTTTCAATCCATGTAATGCATTGTCATACATTTGTTCACAGTGTTCATGGCAAACTGTCAACAAAATGAGCTTAGATAAGGAGGAAAAGCCCAAGCAGTATCTGCAGCTTCATAAAATTTGACTCAAAATGCCAATGCAGGTGTGTGTCTAATTTTAGAGATAATTATATGATCATCTCCCAGAAGCTCACAATTTCCTGCTCAGTTCAAACTAAATTAAATGTAAAAGGGGTGCTGCTCCAGCTATGCCGCCAGTGCCTTATAGTTTTTCCTTTTCCCAGATTTCTTAAATCATTCTTACTAAAAACCAATAAGTGCACATCTTAAAGCAGTTGGCAACAATCTAATT
This sequence comes from Danio kyathit, assembly GCA_903798195.1. Lineage (NCBI taxonomy): Eukaryota > Metazoa > Chordata > Actinopteri > Cypriniformes > Danionidae > Danio > Danio kyathit. Next base: position 38,183,779 of record LR812519.1, read on the forward strand.
GCAATCATTACCTGCAAAATTAAGGACACAATTTAAAACCCCTAGTTTACCTCTCAAAAGTAAATATTTGTGTCAGTAAACATTTCAGAATAATCAGAATGACAATTCTATTTACAAACAGTTAAGTAAAAAAAAGTCTAAATTTTGTCAAGTATAATCATGTATTCTGTCAATTTCTCCTGCATGTTGTTATCTTTTCCTCATTTGCCTCTCTTACAGCATGCATTTTACCCAGTCTTGTTCTTCTTCTTCTTCTTGTTCTTCTTTTTCTTCTCAACCATGTTTGTTTCATTGTTGTTCTTTTGTTGTCTGAAATTTCCATTATAATGTATGATCTACATGCTTGCACATGGAATGTTTATGGGACACATATCTACACTATTAAGCAAGGGCATAGATTTGCTATTGACATTAGTGGAGACATACATCACTAGACCGCATGAATAGAACAGCACAAATTTTCTTTCACACTTTTAAAACCCAAATGATACAAATAACAATTAATGCAAGTCCCATGCTTCAAATATCAATTTACATGATTTAACTGCAAATGGGCATTGAGGAGGCATGAATGCACAGAAATGTAAAGAGGCATGCTATGCAATTTAATAGTTTTATCCCTATTATTGTTGTTTATAATCATGGAGGTCAGCACCAATCTGCCACCAGCTCACAAGATGGCTTCCTGTTCCGAGTCTGTTTCTGCCATAGTTCCTGTCATTGTTCCTGAAATGCCATCACCTGAGCCACCAGAATGGCCTCCACCACCTGAGTTGCCAGAGCTGTCACCACCACCTGAGCTCTTACTGCCAGAGCTGCCACCGCCACCTCCAGAGCTGCCAGAGTCGCCACCGCTGCCACCATACCCCGAATGGCGGGTACCAGATAGCTCTAAATGCCCCGAATGGTGGACACCAGATTTTACCGAATCCCTCGAAAGACCAGAGCCGCCACCTGAGTCCCTCGAATGGCCAGAGCTGCCACCTGAGTCCCTTCGAATGACCAGAGCTGCCACCTGAGTCCCATGACTGGCCAGAGCTGCCGCCTGAGTCCCACGTATGGCCGCCAGAGCCGTGTGACTTCCCAGAACCGCCAAAGCTGTGTGACTTCCCAGAGCTGTGTGATTTCTCAGTGCTTCCTTAAACCAAGCCTCCTGACCCAATTGGGGTTAGATTAACTGTTAGTACCTACTGAACTTAAGCCTCCTGACCCACTGGGGTTAGATGAACTGCCAGTGCCTCCTGAAGCAAAGCCTCCTGACCCACTGGGGTTAAATGAACTGCCAGTGCCCCCTGAACCTAAGCCTCCTGACCCACTGGGGTTAGCTGAACTGCCAGTGCTTCCTGAATCAGAGCCTCCTGACCCACTGTCGTTGTATGACCCACCTGTGCCTGCTGAACCAAAGCCCCCAGGCCCTCCGCTGCTCCACACTCTAGGTCCTCCGCTGCTCCACGTTCCAGGCCCTCTGCAGCTCCATGCTCCAGGCCCTCCACAGCTCCATGCTCTAGGCCCTCCATGCTCCAGGCCATTTCACAGCCCCACGCTCCAGGCCCTGCACAGCTCCACGCTCCAGGCCCACCGCAGCTCCATGCTCCAGGCCCCCACCACAGCTCCATGCTCCAGGCCCTCCACAGCTCCATACTCCAGGGCCACTTATGCTGCATGGACCTGTATTTTGAGCATCTGGAAGCCGCTCTTTGAGTGCCCCCCCGCTCTGTCACAGTCACCAGCGATCTAGCCCATGCAGATCTCTGGAGAACTACAATTCTGCCAGCAAAAGAACTACAAATACAGTCATGCACCACTCACACACCTGGCCTAGATCCCCATGATTGCAAGCAGACACAGCTGAAGCTGTTCAGGACTAATTACTCAGATTATATATGCACCTGGCGACACTGTGGGGCAGTAAGTAGTGCTGTCGCCTCACAGCAAGAAGGTCGCTGGTTCGAGCCTTGGCTGGGTCAGTTGGCATTTCCATGTTGAGTTTGCATGTTCTCATGTGGAGTTTGCGTGGGTTTGCTCCGGTTTCCCCCACAAGTCCAAAGACATGCTGTACAGGTGAATTGGGTAAGCTAAAATTGTCCATTGTGTATGTGTGTGAATGAATATATGGGTGTTTCCCAGTGATGGGTTGCAGCTGGAAGGGCATCCGCTGCGTAAAACATATGCTGGATAAGTTGGTGGTTCATCCCGCTGTGGCGACCCCAGATTAATAAAGGGACTAAGACGAAAAGAAAATGAATGAATGAATATATACACCTCTCAAACACACACATGTTGCTGAGTCTTGCTATACTGAATGTGAACATTACAATGCGTTTTCCTTGCCTTGTCTTGCCGTGTTTGTGACCCACGCCTTTTTTGTTTGTTTACGGTGCCTGCTGCCTGCCGGTACTGACCATCTGCCTGTTATTTGACTATGACTCTGGATTTCCTGCGCACATCTGTTTGCCCCTGTGTTGACCATTGCTTGCCTGACCATCCTGCTAATAAATCCTGCATTTGGATCCTCACTCCCTGTTGTCAGCGTCCCACTTCACATTACAATAGGGTTGACTTTATTATTTTATTTTGAAGGCAATTGAATTATTAGAAGGGACACTGAAGGATATTGGTGTAGACCTCTGTTCATGTCATTTTTACCATCTTGCTTTTAAGAAAACTCCTTAATGGTTTACAATCCCCTGTAGGAGTCCATTTAAGATTAACCGACATATCCAACCTAGAACCTAGTATGTAAGTTGCACACACAGAGCTCGCAGTGAGCCTACAGCTGTGGGCCCAATTGGGCAAGCCAGCAAGAGGGGTCAGGATACAGACCAGGTGCGTTTACAAGGGGAGCTGCATGTAACGATTTTAAAGCGCACACCTACCCCTAACCCTAACCTTCACTGTGACGTCACTAGCTCCATTGAGTGCATTGTGTTTGAGATATGCAGTCCTGTTAAGATTTAATATGAGCTGGGCATAGCCCACTATGCCTGCAAAAAGCCAGCATGGGCCCTTGCAGGAGTGTGTTTGCAGGAAACAGCAGACAACTGTATGCAATAAGCTGCATGAACTCATCAGAGTGCACACAAGTTGTACAATAGCATGAAAAATTGCTTTTATGATGCACACAAGCAGCTGTGTAGAGGTTTTGAGAATTTTTATTTATTTTATGTAATTTTTTTTTTAGGGGTTTTTCATTTTTATTTTTATAGAACAGTGAAGTGAGTTCTGAATGCATGAGTTTATTTAAATACACACTGTACACTCTCTCCTACTATTTTAATGCAATATTATTCATAACTTTAACATCCTTTAGAGTATGTTGTATAACTATTCAAGCATTGACATTTCCTGCTATTAATTTTTTTGTTAAAAAAATTGTGTATATTGACTAGTGTATAAGTTAACCCCCTGGGGTCGAAGCCCGCGTATACGCGTTTTGGTGTGTTTTAGTATGATTACGCCGAAAAGAACGTAAATTACACTTTCAGTTTTTATCGTACAGATATGAGCAATACATCAATTGAATCTGTTAGATGTCTAGTTTTTTTTGGGGTACATTCACAATAACAACAAAAGTGTGTGCTTTTGCAAAATAAGGAAAATAAACAGTGAAGGCACTCTCTCTTTTCTCTCTCCGTGAACTGTTTTTAGAAACACGTCAGTAAGATGCACTGAAACTCCGCTAAAACAAAACACACAGACATGAGACATATATCTATAGAAAGCTTGAAGTGTCTACTTTTAAATGCAGCGAGTGCATATTGAAAACAAACATTGCTTGATAAAGTAATCTGTATGAAACCAATACCATGTCTAGTTTCGTCGTCTGATCTCATTAGTTTTAATGCGACCACGCCCATGAGGCTTTGTTATTACAAGCATCTGCATAAGACGCACACATCATGTAGACTGGTCAGAAAAAGCACGTCATTAAAATGAATGGAAACTCAGCAAATACTCAACAAAGAGACATGAGTGATATATCTATAGAAAGCTTGATATGTCTAGTTTTGCATTAACCAATTCAAGGCGAAAACAAATTATCTATTTTGATGTGATCCGTATTAAAGTAAGTACTGTTACGGATTCTCATATCAACTCATTACAGCTAACGTGATCTGGCCTCTCAGTAAACACGCTTTTCATATGCAAATCACTGAGGTAATCCAGGTAATAACATACACGCCCCCCGAGACATGGCATAAAACAACAAGCTTTATTACAGAGTTACTTACTGTTTCTGCGCGTTCGAATGATGGCACGCTACACAAGCGAAGAAGCACATCGGATGGTTCTGGACAGCGACGAAGAGTGTACTTTCTCCTCAGAGGAAGAGCATGACTCAGATGACGAGCGCATACATTTTGAAGATCGTCTAGACCCAGCGGAGGATAGAATTCGTGTCGAGTAAGTTCACCTTTATGATTTATTTGAAATATGTCCTTACAGGTCACTTACAGTTCCATTGCTGTACAAAGTGTATCCTATAACGTACATAGTGTATAATGATAAACATAGGCCTATATAAAATTAAATGTAATGTTATATGAAATAAATATAAACAGCCTACAAGACCATTCTGAAGTGATGTTAACAAAAACAATGGTACCATTTTATTTTCTCTTGTACATTATTTTCTATAGCTTCTGAGAATCCAAAAATAACCTTTTATATAGTTTAAGAACTAGTTTATATAGTTTACAGAGTTTTATACAGTGTACTGACTCTCACACATGTATCACCAGTTATTTTGTGTTATAGTTGAATATATTTTAAATAAACTGCAAACCAAAAAATATAAAAACTGATTTTTTCCTCAGATTCTTTCTTGAAACTCTTCCCACTTAGTCACATACCTGTCTGATGGCTCATTATGCAGCTCATTATGCAGGTCTTTGTCTTCTCAGGTGTGACCATTTTCACTCAGAAAGTGACTTAGAAAATTTTATTGTTTTCTGTGAGCAAGTAAACAAGATGATTCTCACATCATTTTGAAGCAAAAACACTAGGCTACAAGATCCAGTTCTCAAAAGTCTTGTGAACAAATGTTCTCTGTGTGTTTCATGGCCTTGTTTCAGTGACTTCAAAATTTTAGTTTTTCACTAACCACGCATAAACATTTCTTTCTCGAAAACTCAAACACATACAAACATGCTGCTTAGGTGTTATTGTAGCCCAGCTTGTGCTGTTTACAGTGTTATCACACTGTAATAGCGATTAATATGCCTTTAAGATACTGAAAACAACACAAATGTCAGTGCATGTCAAAACTTCTCCACAGCCCCAAAACACCCTTAGACCCCTGAGGGTTAATAAAGTGTAAACCTCTGTAGCTTGAAGAACTCTGTTCAAAATCAAAATGAAACATGAAAACATTCTCCAAAATGTAAATTTACAATGTGAAGTTATTACTCAATTACTGGAGCTATGTAAAAAAAAACTTTAGAATATCTTTTTTTTTTCTGTCAGAAAGTCCTGTCTAACTGGTGGTAGTCACCATCACCTTTGCTTCCCTCATCTGAAGAGCTGCTCTGTTCATTAATAAAGGGAGTCAAGTACCATTAGTTGCTTTTTATGCTTTTTGTTTTACATGCAGATGAAAATCCTTCAACCTCAACTTACAAGCAATGTAAGAATTTGCCTGCAGTTGTCTATATTTAGTTTTGCTATTGTATCACAAAACAACCTCTTCTTTATTTTATTTCTGCCTTTCAAGTTGCCAGCAAAGGAGCTGTATAAGATGCATCTTCAAAGACATAAGAAAGTCACATGGAGATGGACCTTATCCTGCTTAAATGAAAGAGAAAACATTAGCCATTAAAAAGCTAAGCAATTCTACACTGCCTTTCCCACATGCTCTGTCCGCATTGTACAGAAAATGGCATGATCCAAGAAACAAAGACCAATGTATGCACTGAATGTTTTCTTTGGTAAGCAGATCCATGGTTTGTCATGTTTGATATAGGTTTCAAAAGGTTTGTTAAATGAATTAATGATTGTTTTGAAAAACAATAGCACTCCTTCAATAATTATTTGATTGTAAAAAATATATATATATATATATAAATAAATAATAATATTATATAATATTATAATAATAATATATATATATATATATATATATATATATATATATATATATATATATATATATATATATATATATATATATATAATTTCACTAAACCCCCTCATGGTGAAAAAATGGCATAATGTGTAACCTTTCTGAAAGATTCAGATAAACCCTGAAACATAACCAGGGATAACAAAAATGTTCAGAGTGCAAGTTGCTATAGTTACTTACATACCCTGAAAGTTACTTTTGGTTTTGGAAGTTATCCACTTAGAGTATCTTGTACTTAACTAGCTAGGCCACATAACCTGCTTTCTGGAATACACCCAGGTCACCGTGAGCACCTTGGCGCTATATGTTACCACAGTAACCACTAGACTGGGCCATAAAGTTGGTCGCATGAATTTTTCTAGAAATAAATTAAGGGGGGAACCCCAACCCCTGATAAACAATCCCACACCACTATCCGGCCTAACCTCCCCCTAATGTTTTCAAGCTAATCTCAAGGACAAATGAATTTTGAAGGTCTGTATTGAGCCATTGAGTATGCAGAAAGTTCATCACTTCTGTGCACTGTGATTTCCAGTTGCCTACACCTTTGTGTCTTGGTGCTGTGGTTCCCAATTGTTTCCACTTTGCTTCAATATATAACCCATTCTTTCACAAATGCATGTAGATATTCCCACCCTACCCATCACAGTGACGTCACTCACTCCACTGAGTGCATTGTGTCTGACATTGCATCGCTGAGTGATGCAATCTCAGCTTGCATCATAAAGGCTGCATCCAGATACTATTGCCTCAATTCAATGTTTTGGTGCGGTGTACCAAAACTATTTGTTGAAAAGAGTCAAGAAATCCATTTAGGATCTTTACTATGTTGTGGATGTTAACCGACCAGTTTTAGGAATTTAGTAAATGATAAGCAACTTTCATTTACGTTTTGGCCTTTTAGATTAAATGTGCAATATTTGACACCCAGTGGTTGAACTAGGTATTGTGTTCCTGGATCAAAACAAACATAAGCGCAGCTTGCCAGATTGAGGACCAACAGGAGTAAGCCTGACTATCAAGCCTAAAGGCTGATTTAAGGCTGATTTAAATCATGATAGGTTTTTGTTCTTACCAGCTCCTCGAATTTGTATTTTAGAAACGGCTTCTATTTCTTGCAGCTGAACAACAGGAAAAACTGACAGTGATCACCTCAGGTACACCTCGTGTGCTTTATTGAGTGTTATATGCTAATAATGTGAGTTTTAATGCCTTTTCACATGACATTTATTGCCATACTACTAAAAGCAGCAGCAGATAGTTCACCTCAGATCTTGAAAATAAAATAAACTGTTTATAAACAGAGCTGTGACTCAAAATCAACACATATCAGTGATTCAGCATGTACATTTAATAATGTTAAAGAGGTTTATGTATTAATTAGATTATAAACTTTACCATTTCGTGAGTGAGTACATATTCTGTGCTTCTGAATGTCACAGTTTATGGGTCTGTGTGTTCTTTCTGTGTTGCATGCACCAGTCAAGCCTTCCAAGCATTGGTAACCCAGGTTTCCGAACTCACCCCCCAGCTACAGAGTCTGATGTCAGAAGTCTGATGTCATCCTGCAAGCACCCACTTCCACTTCACCAGTAATTCCAGTTCCAGATCAAAGCACTTGAGCAGTTGAACCTCGTCTTCCACCAACAGCGTTCTACTCCGGCGAGCCTAAGATATGCTTAGGCAGAGAAGCACCTCAGGTGCTCGCTAAACTCTGTCAAGAAAACCGGAGTGTTGCTGATTTCTCCATTGAATTTCGTACATTAGCAGCAGATTGCAAGTGGAATTCAGAGGCGCAATGGAATATGTTTCGTCATGAACGACTCACTGGTTACATAAAGGATGAGATTTATGCTCTGGAGTTGCCAAAAACTTTAGACGGTCTCATCGATTAGGCCATCCGAGTGGTCACCAGGCTGCAACGCAGGACGCCACGCACACAATGCATCTCAACACACAAACTTTATTCTTCACCTCCGCCGGTGGCGGACGCACCACCTTCGAGTCTGAACCCATGCAGATGGACAGATTCCGACTCTCGGTCAAGAAGAAATGTCATCGCCGATCCGAAGGTCTCTGCTCGTACTCTGCCTGTGGAGGGGTGGGACACATAGTGGCTTCGTGTCCAGTAAGGAACCAGAGCCTGTCAGTAGGTAAGACGTTACTGGCATTTTGGACAAACCCTCTTCTGCTGCCACATTGTGATTAGTTAAATGGTGTTAGAACTCTGACATCAAGTGCTTAGTGAATCCATCCCGACATTCATGTATCTAAATTAAAGCCCGTTTTTCATATGGCCTTTAATCCGCCTACCCCGGTCTACCCCCCTCAATTTTGGGGGGTTTTACGATGTGGTCACGTGTTGATTGGTCAGTTTGTATGTGTCAGTATTTGGGATTTGGTCACATGGTCAAGAAAGATACAAAATAGTTGGTAAACTTTGCTCTGTCTCTTTTCCTGCTCTGCTCCTCTCCTGTTCTGGAGGCTATCTTCTCTGACTCTACTGCTATTAGGCTCTCGTTGAGGCCTACTCACTGCTCTTTGTCCCTCTTTCTCCCTCCCCTGTCTCTCACTCTCTCTCAGGTAACTTTATTTTACATTTAAGCTGGGTAATCATATGTTTTTATAATGTCATGTTTTATCATTTTATACAGTTATTTGTAACTAATTCAGTTGTAACTATAGAAAATTATTGTCATTAAATAATTAAATTTTCAAGTATTTTGTGATTTACTTTCGATTTAACTTAACACTTTATTGCTCCATATAACAATACAATACAATCACATAAAAGCAATGCTCTCCCACATTTTTCTTGCTATTATTGCTGCCCTTATTTCCGTTTTTGGTATAAGATTGCAGAAGGATGGTTTGACTAGAAATGTACAGTTTTTCACTATCATACTATCATACTAGTTCTGCAAAACTACAGTTCGAACCACTGTAGTTAAAAACCCATTCTTTACGTATAGCATCGCTTAGCTGATTCATCAGCGCTACAGCTGCTGTGCATTACTATGCATATATCAAGTCGGTGCTCCTGTTTCACCCTGTCAGTGTATTGTTGTTCATGGTTGTGTCCAATAATGCAACCCGGGGTGGTGAAATATAATTGGCTAAACTGGCAGTGGGGGGGTTAAAAAGAACCAAAACAAAGACATCGTTCCAGTACGTAACAGATATTTTCAAAGCAGAATAACTGACTTCAGCATTGTTTTTCAACTAAACAATAATGTTCACTTTGCATGTTTCTTAAATATCTGCAAACAAATTATGGTATTTTTATGCTTTAGTAGAGTCAAAAACTTACATACAGCACCTTTAAAGAACAATTTTCTTATATGAAAATCAAATGTATGGCAATAACTGATTTTGAAATGTAAATGTAATGTTCATGAACCTAATATTCTCACTAAAGAGTCTGATGTAATGATTAACAATTTCTGAACAAAGTTCAACTAACACTTAGCTTGTTTTGATGTGATAAGCTAATTGTGGTGGTAAGGAGGTTCAGTGGTTAGCACTGTTGCCTTATAGCTAGGTCACTGGGTCAGTTGGCATTTCTGTGTGGAGTTTTCATGTTCTCCCTGTGTTCATGTGGGTTTCCTCCGGGTGCTCCAGTTTCCCCCACAGTCCAAAGACATGCACTAGAAGTGAATAGGATAGGATAGGATGGACTAAATGGACCATAGTGTATGAGTGTGTGTGAATGTATGGGTGTTTCCTACCGGGTTGGATTCTCTGTAGTGGAAGTTGTCATAGTTAAATAAATGGGTGAGTACAATTATTTTTTTTACAGTCCTATTTGCTGAAATAATAAAAGTAAAATTCAATGATGTTGTTCAGTAACTTTTTCAGAAAAAGGAAAAAGAAGTAGTAGTGTGTGAAATTTACTGTCCTGCCCCATAGATGTTGCACTGTAATTTTTTAATTTAATGCAAATATGATATAATACATATGTAAATACATATAAATGTTCATACATTTTTTTAAAAATCTAAACAAAAACTTAAGATGCCAATGACCATTAAACGTATCATAACAGTCTTGTGAAAATGGTCCAAGGACCATCATTTTTGGACTAGCTTTTTCTGCAACATATAGAATACAATTATAAGGGAAATGGGCTAAATTACTACATTAGATAACATGAACTAAATATGTGTATATATATATATATATATATATATATATATATATATATATATATATATATATTGTGGCGAGTTAGAGGAATAAAAACACTTGTTCAGAGGGTTTGTAGCAGACTTTTCCACGGAGGGTGATTTATTTACAATATAAAGTGCAAATGTGAGGATATGGTGCAGAAGGGCTCTTCTGGCCGGGAAGCGTGCAGGTGATCTGTTACGAGGGTGAACCGTCTTCCCAACAGGTAATATTTCACCTTCAGGATTGCCCACTTAATTGCCAGGGCCTCCTTTTCCAACGTTGCGTACTTGGCTTCCGCAGGGGTCAGTTTCCGACTCACGTACAGTATTGGGTGTTTTTCATTATTTTGGACCTGGGAGAGGACCGCCCCCAGGCCCGAGTTGGATGCATCCGTCTGGAGGATGAAGGGGCAGCTGAAGTCTGGTGCATGTAGTACCGGGGAGGATGTTAGCGCTGTCTTCAGTGCCTGAAATACCTTCTCTGCACTCGGGCTCCAGTTTATCCTTTCGGGCTGCCCCTTCTTGGTCAGGTCTGTCAATGGGCTGGCTATGGATGAGAAGTTAGGAATAAAGCATCTATAGTAGTCCGCTAACCCCAGAAAGGCATGTACCTGAGTTGTCGTTGTAGGTTGTGGGGAATTTTTAAGGGCTTCCACTTTGGTCTGTTGTGGTTGAATTATACCTCTTCCTATATGGAAACCCAGGTATTTAGCTTCCTCAAGGCCTAGATGACATTTTCCGGGGTTAGCTGTGAGTCCAGCCCGTCGTAGATCCAGTAGCACCCTCCGCAGACGGGACAGATGTTCTTCCCACGACTCTGAGTGGATCACCAGATCATCGAGGTAAGCTGCTGCGTATGGCTGGTGGAGCCGTAGCAAGATGTCCATCATCCTTTGGAATGTGGCTTGGGCCCCGTGAAGCCCGAAGGGAAGAACCCGGTACTCCCAGTGCCCTCCAGGTGTGGAGAACGCGGTTTTCTCCTTTGCCTCTGGCCTGAGGGGAAGTTGCCAGTAGCCCTTTGTGAGGTCCAGGGTTGAAATAAATCGGGCTCCACCCAGCCTGTCCAGCAGCTCATCCACCCGAGGCATAGGATACCCGTCAAACTTGGAGACTTCATTCAGCTTTCTGAAATCATTGCAGAAGCAGAGGGTGCCATCTGGTTTCGGAACCATCACCACCGGGCTGGGCCACGGGCTACGTGAAGGTTCGATTACCCCTAACTTCAGCATCTTTTTGATCTCTTCGTTTATAGACAGTCGACGAGCTTCTGGCACCCGGTAAGGCCTTTGCCAGATGATGGTGCAAGGTGGAGTCACAATGTCATGATGGATGATTGACGTTCGGCCCGGTTTTTCACAGAACACATCCTTGAACTGACCAACCAGGGCTCGGAGCTCCCCCTTCTGGGCTGCTGAAAGCTGTTCTCCTATGTGTACCACTGGTATATTTTCTTCTACGAAGGCCGGTGTTGCTATCCACCGCGTCATGAGGTTGATGTGGTACAGCTGTTCTTCCCTTCTGCGTCCCGGCTGACATACCCGATAATTTACCGGCCCTACCTTCTCAACCACCATGTATGGACCCTACCATGATGCCAGGAACTTTGATGTGGTGGTGGGTATCAGGATCATTACTTTGTCGCCAGGATTAAACTCTCTTGGTTGGGCGGGCCGGTTATACAATCGGGTTTGGGCGCGCTGGGCTTCAAGGAGATGGTCTCGGACAATAGCCATGACTCTGTCTATTCGTTCCCTCATGTCCTGTACGTGTTCAATCACCGAGCGGTGGGGTGTTGGCTCCTGTTCCCAAGCCTGTCGGGCTACATCAAGCAAGCCGCGGGGTTGGCGGCCAAACAGCAGCTCAAACGGAGTGAAACCTGTGGATGCCTGGGGTACCTCTCTGATGCCAAACAACACGTACGGGATCATGATGTCCCAGTCGCGCCCATCCTCTGCCACCACTTGTCGGAGCATCCGCTTTAAGGTCTGGTTGAAGTGTCCGACGAGCCCGTCGGTTTGAGGATACACGGATGTTTTCAGTTGTTTTACCTTTAGAAGGCGGCAGAGGTCCGCCATCATGGAGGGGGAAGGGGGTGCCCTGATCGGTCAGTATTTCCGCCGGGATTCCCACTCGGCTGCATAGTAAGAACAGCTCTTTGGCGATTGCGGCCGATGTGGCTTTCTTCAGTGGTATCCCTTCGGGGTAACGGGTGGCATAATCCAGGATTACAAGGATGTGTTCATGCCCCCGGGCCGACTTCGGCAAAGGCCCTATCAGGTCCATACCAATGCGGGTGAAGGGTACATCAATGATGGGTAACGGTATTAAAGGGCTGGAGGGGGGGGGGCTGGGGGGGGGGGTCGGGGGGTAGATGTTTTCTGGCAGATGTTACAGGCTTGGCAGTACCTTTTACGTCTCATTCCAGGCCTGGCCAGTGAAACTAATCTCGGATTCTTTTTATTGTGTTGCATTCTCCTAGATGACCTGCCATCGGATGAGTATGTGCCAGCTCTAGTATGGTCTCCCTCTTGCATCTCGGGACCACCAACAGAGTTTTCTTTTCCCCCCACCTCTCTGCGACACAGTACAGCAGACCACTCATAATTATGAAGTGTGGAAGGGGGTGAGGAGTGGGGAAACGGTCCTTCCCATCTACAGCTTTTACTTGGGGCCAGCAATGCTTTAATGTTTGATCTTCTCGCTGGGACCTCCCAAAGTCGCCTCCTGTAGTAATCTGTTGAAAGAGATCAAAATATAGGTTAGGCGAAATTGTAGACTCACCCCCTTTGTCGCTTTCGGTGGCCAGCAAAGCTGGTTGGCGGTCCCTTCGAGCCCGAGGTTTTGGCTGTCTTCTAGGACGCGGCGTTGTGGTATTGCGATGAGCCAGGAGCTCATTGAACCCTGGCCAGTCCCGACCCAGGAGGAGAGGTACTGGGAGGTCTGGAACTACCCCCACCTCGATGGGCCAACTGCCTGCTTTAGGTGTGATTGTTACCCTCTGAGCTGGAACATAGTGAGTATCTCCATGCATGCAGGTAATCGGAATTCGAGCTTTACTTTCTCTTTTGCATCTAATTATACCAGGATGTATCAGGGTTATGGCGCTGCCAGTGTCTAATGCAGGGTTCGTACGGGTGCTGGAAATCCTGGAAAATGCTTGATTTTTAATATAGTGTTTTCAAGGTTAGAAAAGTGCTTGGATTTTGGACAAAGTGCTTGAACCTGCTTGAATTTGAAATTGCCGGACTCGAAATTACAACCGTTTTGGTCTCATATGCGGCCGAAATGCGGCATATTTGCTCTTAACGGCAAACGCAGCGCTCAGGTATAGTTTAAAACAGTTGTCATGTCAACTTGCTGCAAAGCCCGCAATGCCTCGCCTTAAAGCTCTTTTGATTGGCCCACTGCTCTTGAACTGAACGCGAATGGATTGGTTAAATCAGCTGTCAATCACTCAGTTCAGACGAATGCTACAGCTGCGAGCCGGCGGAGCCGCGAAAATGTGAAGGTCTGGATGTATGGATACGAGAGAATGAAAATAACACTGACAATTTTGTCTGCCTAAAGTTACAAATAACGGCACATCTGATCAGTGATCATGTGGTGAATGTTAATCCAGCATTTACACTTTTCGAAGCGTGGATAAAAGACTTCCGGTGGGTTAAAGTTCGCTATGAAAGTGACGAAAGCCATTCACTGTAAAGCCTGAGGGACGGAGTTAGCAGGTAACTTAACAGCATTTTACACACATTTAAAGCACAAGATGTTTTGTTTAATCCCTCATTTATTCATCACGATGTTGTCAGTCATGCAACTGCAGCGCATACACCATCGCAAAAGGGCCTGCGTTCACTAAGATTAAACTAATATTGCAATTCATTTGCAACTTATTGCTGTTAAGATGACATATGCAAATAATAAGTTATATGTCAATATCTACCTACCTACCTACCCTGTTTGGCCTACTCCTGGATAACCTAGTTATTATTTTTGCACTATATTTTGTTCAGTGCAGTTTCATTTTTGCACTATTTTCATTGTAGATTTTTTCCTAAACTCTAACAGTCTAAAAAGGGCACTCCATTGCCAATTTAAATTATTGATCGTGTTATTCACGACATGCTATGTGGGGGCTGCTCAAGATGAGCATAAGGCAGAAAAAAATATAAAAATTTTACACAATTAACGTTAGTGTTTATTGAAATTGTATTTATCTCTCTGGTGATTATTTGTCAATTATATATAGGTTATATAAAATTCCCAAACTACTTACAGAGAGGTGATACATTTTGAACCATTAAACATGTTTTCCTTTAACCCCTTAACTGTCACCATTTGACAGGTGGGACATTTACATACAGTTACAACAGTACCTTAGTCCTAACCAGGGCTTGACATTAACTTTTTTGATCACCAGCCGCTGTGGCTAGTAGATTTCCAACATTACTAGCCACTCGCCATTTTCACTAGCCACACTTTTCTTGTTGGGAAAATATATTTTATATGCATAAATTTGACTTTGACATGCTAAAATGACTTGATTTAGATGTTGTGTTGTGTCCACATGCCTTCTCATTCATTTAACTTCTTGTGTGTGTTGTGTATTAGCTTGCTCAGTGTGCATGAGCAAATGGGTTGTGTCACAATGCAATCAGTTTTTATTTCACGACTTTTCAGGGCTCAAAATTAAGGATTTACCAAATTTATCTCTGACCACACCAAATAAGTATTTCATAGCCACAATGTTTTAAAGTGTCAAAACAAGGAAAATATAGCTGTATAGGTGCAGTTTTTAGTTCAACAAAACTTTTCTTTTAAAAAAACATTACCTTTAAAAAAGGAATTATTGTCATGTATCTAAAATATGGACAGTAATCTGTCTAAAAATCCCAGATCACCAGTTAACTACACATAAACGTTGAGTAATCTCCCATTAAAGCAATGTTATTGTAAACAAATATAATTAAACCATATTAACAAATATAACTGTAACATGGTGCACGATCATCGCTTTTTGTGCAGTCTATTTCAAAGGGAACCAATCGCACCAGTTGCGCTTCCGCACGGTTGCTTCGCGCAAGTAAACGGGAGCGTGCACGCTTTTTAACAGTTGCGCGCATCACATTACCTGTGCGCGCGAGTGATCATCTTCTCGTTGTGCTGCTTTTCGATTCTAAGATCACGTTTGCAGGAATATTGGGCCATGCTTATTATCGAACCCTGCTTTCAGGAGACCTACAAAAGTGGCTAGTGGAGGTGTCTGTCTAACCTGCCAGAGCTGAAATCTACCCGCATTTGGCGGGTTGGCCGGTGTTAATGTGAAGCCCTGGTCATAACCTAAAGTAATATTGACAATAATAAAAGTAATATTGATGAAAGCTCTGCGTCACGTCTGTGTGGAGTTTGCATGTTCTCCCCGTGTTTGCGTGGGTTTCCTCCGGGTGCTCTAGTTTCCCCCACAGTCCAAACACATGCGCTATAGGTAAATTGAATAAACTAAATTGGCCGTAGTGTATGTGTGTGTATGCAAGAGTGTATAGGTGTTTCCCAGTGTTAAGTTGCAGCTGGAAGGGCATCCGCTGCATAAAACATATGCTGGATAAGTTGGCGGTTCATTCCGCTGTGGCAACTCCTGATTAACAAAGGGACTAAGCCGAAAAGAAAATGAATTAATTAATTGATGAAAGATTACAAACTATGGTTTCCATATTTGGTGACTGATTTTCAAAACAGTTGACATAGGAAGAGTTCATTAATTTGCAGCAAGATTATTCTCAGACTCATATGGATTTAATTTGTTACATGAATTTTGAATAGCAATGCACATGAAATATTATGAACATGGAATATTATGAACGACTGGTCTTGAAAGTTTGGTACTACACCCAAACAAAATCTGACTGTAAGCTCATTTTTGAGATATCAACCTTAGGTATAAAAGACCAAACTTAAAAATAATGCTTCATCCAATAACTAAACTTTTTATTTTTATTATATATTTTTTTTTTTTTACCATTTTTGGGTGAACTATCCCAATAAATCTTTGCTCCAAAGTATTCAACAATTTAAGTTGAAGTGCCATATTGTGTTTTTTTAAAATAGCACAAAGGATTTAAATGTGAAAAAGTACATACAGCATATATAAACGTAATTTACCGCGGTTGTTAGGTGCTGGAAAAGCATAAAAATGCACCTTGAAAGTGCTTGAAAAGTGCTGGAATTCAAAGTTGCAAAAAGTGTAAGAACCCTGCTAATGTGGCTGTCATCGTTTTTCCATCGAGTGAAACTTTTCGGGATGGAGCTTCGTGGGGGATGGTTCGATGTACAGCACATCCCGCGAGCCAGGCCGGGGTCGAGTGGGTGGGGGGCTCTGTGGGCATCGGTTCGTCCATTGGGCTGGGGACCGCCGGTCTGCTGACTGGTCTGAATGTACCCTCCACTGGTCGCCATGGTGGGTGCACCCTCCGGGGTGGCAGAGCCGCTCTCTCTCCCGCATCGCAAGCCACATGCACTTCGGCAAACTCAAACGCTTCCACCAGGGCGGCCAAAGATGCGGGATTTCGCATACTGGTAAGCGTGCGTAAACATCGAGGTAAGGCTCGTAATAATTTTTCAATAACCACCTTCTCAGTGACCTGGACACCGGAGGGGCCCCCCGCCCTAATAGCCAGAGTCGGCCAAGACGTGAAAGCTGGGCAGCTTGGGCTCGAACCGGAGTTTTCTCATCATATGTCCAACTAGAAAACTGCTGGGCAGCGCTGATAGAGGAGAGCCCCACTCTGGCTAATATCTCTTTTTTTAGCGCTAAATAGTCTTCATTCTTCGGGGCTTCCAGGGAATAATATGCTCGTTGAGCTTCCCCGGATAAGAACGGGGCTAATATGCTCGCCCATTGTTCTTTTGGCCATTTTTCTGTGGTGTGGAGGTAGGCATCAATATCGTCCAGGTCGCTGAGTTTAGTTAAGTGCTGGTAGGCATTTATCTTCATCTCAGGAAGAGGTACCCGTCCGGCCACCTGGAGGAGCTGATGTTCCAACCTCTCCTGTCGAGCGGAGAGCTGCTCTGAGATCTTCTGCTGTTTGGTGGTAATTTCCGCTAGGTGGCGTATGACCTCCTCTATAGACATGGTGGAGGTCATGAAGGTCATGGTGGAGGCCACCAGCACACGAAGAAGAGCGGGAGTGAGAGAAAGCGGATGCTGATTCTGTAAACAGAAGATGGATGAGTTAGAACCGTGTTTCGTCTTGCGCAGGGCAAGTCTGTTTTTTTTTTTTGTTTTTTTTTTCACTCTAAACTGCCCGCATTCTCTACCAGTTGTGGTGAGTTAGAGGGAATAAAAACACTCGTTCAGAGAGTTTGTAGCAGACTTTTCCCGAAGGGTGATTTATTTACAATATAAAGTGCAAATGTGAGGATATGGTGCAGAAGGGCTCTTCTGGCCGGGAAGCGTGCAGGTGATCCGGGGAGAAGGAGTGAGGCCGTGCAGGAAAGTGTAGTGGTTCTACCATCAGCTGCTTGAGTCTGCTGGAGGAAAGAGAGAGACAGAGATTAGCGCTGGAGTCATTAGGTGAATTGAAGCTCACCCGTAGGTGTGTCCGTGTGGCTTATATCTCTGCCTCTTGATGACCTCCAGGTGGTGTTGATTTCCTGTGACGAGAGGCTGCTGGGGTGAATTTGGGACCATGGCGACGTTGCATTGGTATACTCGCCACAATATATATATATATATATATATATATATATATATATATATATATATATATATATATATATATATATATATATATATACACCCCTGTTTATTTTTTTCCCCAAGTTCTGTTTAACGGAGAGATTTTTTTTCAACACATTTCTAAACATAATAGTTTTAATAACTAATTTCTAACAACTGAACTTTATCTTTGCCATGATGACAGTAAATAATATTTTACTAGATATTTTTCAAGACACTTTTATACAGCTTAAAGTGACATTTAAAGGCTTAACTAGGTTAATTAGTTTAACCAGGCAGGTTAGAGTAATTAGGCAAGTTATTGTATAACAATGGTTTGTTCTGTAGACTATTGAAATAAAGATAGCTTAAAGGGGCTAATAATTTTGACCTTAAAAGGGGTTTTAATAAATTAAAAACTGCTTTTAATCAAGCCGAAATAAAACAAATAATACTTTCTCCAGAAGATAAAATATTATCAAACATACTGTGAAAATTTCTTTGCTCTGTTAAATATTATTTGGGAAATATTTAAAAAAGAAAAAAATTCAAAGGGGGGCTAATAATTCTGACTTCAACTGTATGTATGTATGTATGTATGTATGTATGTATGTATGTATGTACAGTATGTATGTATGTATGTATGCATTATTTTTCAATCTTAGTTAAATCCTTTTTTTTTTTTTTTTGCTTGAGGTGATTAAAGGCACTACTGTATACTAAAAGCAGTATGCCATGTCATTATTTTCTAAGGCCTGGTGAAATGCCAGATCATGTCCATAGTGCTTTGTTAATAGGCAAATGACAATATTCCTGGTCTGCTCTCATCCCAGCAGGAGTAAAAAGTGAGTAAAAAAAAGGTCTCTGTGCTATTCAACTGTAAGTATAATGATGATGGTTGACAGATGATGAGGGCTGATGATTCCTTTTTTCTTTCTGCTTTCCCCCCACCTCCTAGATCCAGGATCATCTAGAGCTCAAGAAACATACAGTACAACTATACAGACATACAATATATGATGTTTGTTTTGTGATTAAAAAAGGGTATTTTCCCTTTCCTTTTTTCTCCTTGCCTTCTCTGAGGGAACTTAAACATGCTTTGTCATATATTAGTTTATCAGGTGATGGAGTTCAAACCTGCACAAAATCAAACAGTGCAACAGGTGGTACTGAGCAAAGCAAATTGACTTAATATTTGGAGGTAAGCTACTGTTTTATTTTGAAGGATATGTTGACATAGCTCAAATATTTATTTAAATTTTCACAAATTATTAAGTCTATTTGAATGGCTTACATGCAAAATATCCTCCCTTGTCATATGCCAGTGGAATGTGACATTTTTATATAAACAAAAATGAGTGATCTGTCCAGTCAAAAACTACAGAATGTTAAAAATGTAAAAAATTATATACTTTTTGGATATAAAATACTTTTTTAATTTTGCTCAGTAATAAGCATGAAACAAGGATTATCAAAACACGTAATCTATTTACAAAACACAAAATAGAGGAACTAAAACATGGAAACACAGGCAGGTTAAGGAATGCTGACAATACAATACCAGAAAAAGGACTAAACAAACTTAGGGGAATATAGGAGGGAAATGGGGTAGCCAGGAAGGAGTAGACAGAGGGCGGAACCAGGAAGGGAACTGGAGCAGGTGCCATATTATCCTGAATGCAGCCAGGAGGATGACCTAGGGTCGAGTCAAGGGAGGGAGGAGCCATGAAGAAGGAGTAGCCGACGACTCAATGGGGGTCAGTGTTGCCAGATTGGAAATGTGAAAGTATTGTACCAGAACCTCAAAATTATCGTATTTGGAGGAAAATTATCGTACAAGAGTCAAACGGAGAGAATATAGCTATTATATAGACAAATAGAGTTTTGACACAACGTGAAAATTACCACAATAAGTAAAAACTTATTAGGCGTACCTTAGTGGGAAGGTTCATTGAAAACCTGCCTGTGTTGCCAGCTGTTGAGGGATTCATTTTGCGGTACAAATATGATATAGAGGTAAAGTTGGTTTTATATTCGCACATTCGGACTTTCCCCTTAATAATATAATTTCATAAAAGTATTATTTGCAAACTCTAAATAGCAAAATCATATTAGCAGCCAATGACTATCAAAGTCCAACATTATTCACAGTCAAATAAACAGTGTTAATATTGTTGTGAAGTCATACTTGCATGCTAATTTCAATCGAATATTCAAAGTAACATGGTAAACAATACAGAGACTTCTAAATGAACGAATGTGCGAACATAAAACCAACTTTACCTCTATAAATATGATGCCTACATGGAGCGCAACATAGTGCTGGTTGGCTTGAAAGCAGCGCACCCTCCCGAATTTTTAACAGTCTGAGGGTGTGCACGAGCCCATCCAGAGGATCTGTAATGAGCCGATCTCATGGCTTTGTTTTGATGAGATTAACTTTGGAAAAACACGTTTCCATGATGCATTTGAATGGGGGAAAAGCGAGAACATCAAGGGCAAACTCTCCTGTTCTTCTCACCTTCCTTTTAGCACTACTTTTTAAAACTTGACCGACCTCAACCTGAAAACGACTGACTGAACCACGGCCGTGCGCAGCAGGAATGTTAACTCGTGAGAGAGAGCTATTCTCCACGTTGATTGGCTGAGAAGATGTAACGTAAGATGAGATAGAAACTAGTCATTGGATTGAAAACGTGTCTAACTCCACCTTCTCCTCACAGACATCAGACACAAGATGCAGCTATCAATAAGTATAGAAGCCCTAAGATTACAATGAAACTCATTTTAAATGCCATAAAATTCTGAAATTATCGTACATTATAGGATTTTTTACATTATTGATCGTATAGAGGTCGAAATTATCGTACAAATACGATCATTATCGTATGTCTGGCAACACTGATGGGGTGACTGAGGGAGACGCTGTTTATGGAGGTGGAGCCCAAGGAGGAGATGGAGTGCTGCAGGGCGAGGGTGATGCTGAGGTCCTAGAGAGCCAAGGTGGAGTGGAAGGCTCACCTGACTAAGGCGGAGACATGGGCTGTTTCTCAATTCCAAGAACGCAGGAGACCAGGTTCCCTGGTTCTTCCTGATGGTCATGTGACCTTTGCACATTTTAAATGGAAAATTATTTAAACATTACAGCATTTATACAGCAATTTATTGTTTTCCCCATTTCAAAATATATAGTTAGCATAAAAACATTATAAATATACCTTGAACAATATAAATAAAACAGATTTTAATAGGAATTTCAGCAAACAAACACCATTAATGTGTTTACTCCTTTATTAAGATGTCCATAGTAATGTTTATATTCACCGTTTCATTTAGGGAAACTCCTGAGATAAATCAGTTATATCTCTGAACTTTAATAATAAACAGGTATAAGATGCTGTGCATCCCACCTCCAGTTGCAATGACTTCTGGGACTTCTAGAGCGAGATCGGTGCTCAAGTCTGCATCAATGCGTCCTCGATATCAAGAACACATCCGGGAAGTTTCACGCATCCTCTGTTCTTGCGGTCTTGAGTATTGAAACTGAACTTTGGCAGCTGATGATGACGTTACAGGAGAACACGAGGCCACAAGACCGCTGAAAAACGCATATTGAGAAACAGCCATGGTTCCGGAATCCCACGTTGGAGCCAGAGCAACCGAGAATCAAGGTGGAGCTGCAGGGAAGGAGGAGCTCAACACAGCTCAACACATATATATTTACAGTTGAAGTCAGAATTATTAGCCCCCTTTTGATTTTTTTTCTTCTTTTTAAATATTTCCCAAACGATATGTAACAGAGCAAGGAAGTTTTCAAAGTATGTCTGATAATATTTTTTCTTCGGGAGAAAGTCTTATTTGTGTTATTCCAGCTAAAATAAAAGCAGTTTTTAATTTTTTAAAAATCCATTTAAGGACAAAATTATTATCCCCTTTCAGCTAATTTTTTTTCGATAGTCTACAGAACAAACCATCATTAAACAATAACTTGCCTAATTACCCTAACCTGCCTAGTTAACCTTATTAACCTAGCTAAGCCTTTAAATGTCACTTTAAGCTGTATAAAAGTGTCTTGAAAAATATCTAGTCAAATATTATTTACTGTCATCATGGCAAAGATAAAATAAATCCGTTATTAGAAATTAGTTATTAAAACTATTATGTTTAGAAATGTGTTGAAAAAATCTTATCTCCGTTAAACAGAAATTGGGGAAAAAAATAAACTGGGGGGTAATACAGGGGGGTTAATAATTCTGACTTCAACTGTATATTGCCCCTCTTTGTTGTAGTTTTACAAAAAAACAAAGATATTGCGAAAACACAATTGCCAGTAATGTTAATTATTGTTATTATTATGCCTATTATTAAATAGTAGTCTTTTTGAAGCAATTTAAACTATCCCTTCAATATGTATAATAAGAAACAAAAAAAGGGATCTTTGACTGCATAGACTCTGGGGAAGAATGTCTGAGTGCATCAATTACATTAGGTTTCCACATTTTGGTTGTGCTTGATTGTTAAAGTGGACTTCCTATGAATTGTCAGTCAGTCCCTCGCCAATTTGAGTTTGAGACCCCTTGTTTAAAGCTTTAATTTAAAGGTGCTTCTCATATGGAGAATGAGTTTACATGCATTGCTCAGGTGTGAGGTTTTCCACAGACATCAACAAAGTGTAAAAATCTTGATAGTTCTGTGGGTCTCATCTATCAAATCTGATCTTTATTTTCTAATTTCTTTTAGATTCAAGTCGGGTGATTGGCTGGGCCATTCTAAAGGTTGATTTTCTTTCTCTGAAACCATTTGAGAGTTTCCTTACCTTTGTTTTGGATCATTGTCTTGCTGAAATGTCCACCCTGGTTTCATCTTCATCGTCCTGGTAATGTAGATGTTGGACTAAAGCAGCTAATATTAATTTACAACGACGTTGGGCAGATGGTTGATTTCTAACTTCTGTGAAATTTCAGCTACTGTCTGGGCTTTCGCTGCCTTTCTACACCTCTCTTTCTTCATGTGTTCAATACTTTTTCCCTGTGTCATTTCATTTTATCACACAACTTAATTTGTAAACTAATTAATTTTGTTTTCTTTGCATATGTGGATTTCTTTGGTTCTTACCAACATCCGGTAAGATTTTCAAGTCAACAGCACCTTTACAAATATGTTATGTTATGTTATGTTATGTTATGTTATGTTATATGTTATGTTATGTTTATGTAATTGCTGATTAGCTTTTTGCATGTCTCCTCTGGTAGTTTTACTTTGTTGTTGAGAATTTTAATGTATTGCTCCTTTTTCATGGTGTTATTTACTGTGATTCAGTTCCCTGGTGCACCAACTGAAAAATAACCCCCAAAACATTAGGTTCCCTCCACCATGTTTGACAGTGGGGATGTTCTTAGGGTTTTTGGCTTTTGGCTTCCGACCATGTCCACTGAGATTTTTCATAGTGTGAAATATTTTATATTTTTTAATAATACTAACACCGAAGCCACTGGAACTTAAAAACATTTAGATATGGACTTATAGCCCTTTCCTGACTTGTGAACAGCCACGATGTGCTGGTGCAGATTCTCACGGAGCTCCTTTGTCTTAGCCATAACTGTCCACAAACAAGGCTCCAGCAAAGAGCTTCTATTTTTCACCTGTTGAGTTGATTAAAACAACTGTCTTATTATATTTTGGTAAAAGCATGTGTCATTTCCTGTCATAAAAACTCGCTGGTTAAGTAAAAGTAACTTTAAGTCATAATTGGTGTCCACATCATATGTAAATGATGAGTTTTTAGTTGTTTGCACAATAAATCTTAATTCTGTGTAACAATAACATTCATTTATTCATTTTCTTTACGGCTTAGTCCCTTTATTAATCCGGGGTCGCCACAGCGGAATGAACCGCCAACTTGTCCAGCACATGTTTTATGCAGCGGATGCCCTTCCAGCCGCAACCCATCTCTGGGAAACATCCATACACACTCATTCACACTCATACACTACGGACAATTTAGCCTACCCAATTCACCTGTACCGCAGGTTTTTGGACTGTGGGGGAAACTGGAGGACCCGGAGGAAACCCACGCGAATGCAGGGAGAACATGCAAACTCCACAGAGAACTAGTGCTAACCACTGAGGCACTAAGTCACCCTTTTATATAATACAATCACTTTTTAAAAATCCATATACATGTTTAGAAACACTTGAAATAGTTATATGAAATAGTAACTATAATAAAAATGTTCATTGGTCAGGCTATTAATAAAAGAGATTTGCACTTTGTTAAACAATGAGGTCTTGTTTTTTTCTGATACAGACCGAGTGTCCACATACTGCATATATATATATATATATATATATATATATATATATATATATATATATATATATATATATATATATATAAAGGGCTTGACATTAACTTTTTTGATCACCAGCCACTGTGACTAGTAGATTTCCAACATTACTAGCCTCTCGCCATTTTCACTAGCCACACTTTTCTTGTTGGGAAAATATATTTTATATGCATAAATTTGACTTTGACATGCTAAAATGACTTGATTTAGATGTTGTGTTATGTCCACATGCATCCTCATTCATTTAACTTTTGTGTGTATCGTGATTTAGCTTGCTCAGTGTGTATGAGCAAATGGGTTGTGTCGCAATACAATCAGTTTTTATTTCACATGACTTTTCAGGGCTCAAAATCAAGGATTTACCAAATTTATCTCTGACCACACCAAATAAATATTTCTTAGCCACAATTTTTTAATGTGTCAAATCAAGGAAAATGTAGCTGTATAGATGCACTTTTTAATTCAACAATTAAACTGTGGGTGCACGATCATCGCTCTTTGTCCAGTCTATTTCAAAGGGAACCGATCGCACCAGTTGCGCTTCCTCTAGACACAGTTGCTTCACATCATCGGTGCGCGCGAGTGATCATCCTCTCGTTCGGTATTTACCTGCTTTCTCCTCGCACGAACAGTTATTTTTGTCAGTCGTGCTGCTTCTCGATTATCACATACAGAATATTGGGCCATGCTTATTGTCGATTCTTGCTTTTAAGAAAACTACAATTTTAAAATAAGTTCCAACCAGCCAAACTGGCTAGTGGAGGTGTCTGTCTAACCCGCCAAAGCTGAAATCTACCCGCATTTGGCGGGTGTTAATGTAAAGCCCTGTATATATATATATATATATATATATATATATATATATATATATATATATATACATACAGTATATATACAGTATATATACAGTATATATATATATATATATATATATATATATATATATATATATATATATATATATATATATATATATATATATATATATATATGTGTGTGTGTGTGTGTGTGTGTGTATTGATTTCTCCTGACTCCAAATAGCTATAAAAAATAAAGAACGCAAGTCAAACCAAAGCTCGGGTCTTAGGAGGGTGATAGAGGTCCAAACAACAATTGCCTGCTCTATCATTATATATAGGATGATTACTGTGTCTCACCATGTTTGCAGAGTTTACAGAAATGTTTCCTGAGAGTAATGAATGAATCACACTAAATTCGTTTTTTGCATTCCAAGTGTTTTGCGTGCTGTTTATGTGTCCCTCATGCATCTCATGTTCTAATCACCTGCTGTACATCGCATTTCTGCGGAGTGCTCTGTGCACCTGCATTTGAAAAAAATTAAACTGTGTGCAGAAAAAGCATGTGAGCATCTGTTACAGTGATTGACAAGCATCATAAAAAGCGCAGCACTCTGCTCTTTTGAAGAGTCTTTTCTAAAGTCAACAACAATGCAGTCCATTGCACCTTGCATTTTTAGAACTAAAAGTGTGTACCACGTCCAACATCAAAACTTTAATTACCGTTTAAATATTTTTTCTTTGGTTTCAGTGTCATAATTGTGACTTCTTAATTCATAATTTGTCTTAAAATTTTCTCTAGACAGCTCATTTAGAATGCTCCAAATTCATTAACAGAAGAACAAGTTTAAGAACAAACAGTTGGGCGTTGTCAATTGTCAATTAGGTGGAAAGTTTTCATCAGAAGTTCAAATGTGCGTGTAAATACAAAAAACATATGCAATTATTAGTGAATGAGACCCATTGTCTGTGTCTCTGTGAAATATCTATGAGGGTAAACTGGCATCCTACCAAATGTCAGCTTTTAGTGGTTTAAAATGGGTTCTTTGATAAAGATGTAAACAAACAGGCTAAGCTCTTTACAACCTGTCTACTGTGTGTAATCCACAGTGGCAGCAGAAGAGTGAGAAGCCTGAATTGGTTTCTTAATTAATTAGACTTTATTTTTAATGTCCTATACATTCTGTTGACTGTATCTACTGTATGAAAAAAACATCAATAAATGTTCATTAGATTAGATTATTAGTAAAGTATTCGTAGAAAAATAACAGCTTGTTCAGCTTGATAGAAAAGGTTGGCATGTACTACAAAAGATTCAGCATAGTGCATGGAATGTCTGCTGTAAGATAACCAAATTAAGCTCTTACTCTTTTATTTAAAAAGTTTAAGCACCACATTAAAATGTTTAAAACATCAGGTAAAACAGTTTTTCATCAATGAAGTCTAAAAATTGGATAGAACAGGGTCTAAGGAAACCCTAGGCTTTGGGTTAGGGGCTTCTGGGTCAAGCGGCTCTGGATCAAGAAGCTTTGGCTCAAAATTTGGAGGCTCTGGATCTGGTGCTCAGACTGCAGAATTGGCAGCTTTGGATCCTGGTAGTTCAGGTTTTAATCTGGATCTGAACACTCGGACTATAGATCTGGTGACTCAGGCTCTGGAGGCCCTAGCTCAGGAGGCTAGGTCTGAAGACTCTGGCAGTGCAGCTCTGGAAGCTCTGGTGGAGGCAGCAGTGGCAGCTCTGATGGCAGTGGCAGCAGCTCTGGTGGTGGACTGCTGGCCATGTCGGGGGAAGTAGACTGACAACTATCTTGGAAGGTGGCAATGGACGGGGAGAGCGAAACTGTGAAGCAGTAGACCAGATTACAGGTGAGGCTAAAATAATACTTAATGCCCCTCATAAAAAATATTTAGAGTTCTCCTCTACAATACAAAGTCTAAAAACTGACAATGTAACTTTTAATTTTTAATGGTTAAGTGAGAGAAATCAATCAAACAAACTCTTAGAGATTTGAGTAAAATGAAATGTCAAGAAACACTCTTGTGTGGACCTCGAGAGAGCATAATCTTTGCTTGAAAGGAACAAGGCAAACTTTTGGATCCACTGGTTGGATAATCAAAGGTGAGAAGTGGATTCACACGCAGTTTTGAACATTTTCAAGAACAGCAGGGCAAGAATAGACAGATCTCACATGCTCACACACATACACGGGGTAACATTTAACAACTGACAACAGGAAAAGGAGAGCATTTGCAGTCAGGACAAACAAAGATAGCAGACGAGGTAACAAGGGGATGGGAACAAACAAGTCTGTAACACAAAGAGAACAACACAAGGAAACAACAGGACACCAAAACTAAGAGGGAAACAAGAACTTTGACAGATACTGTACTAATAATCATTACCGCAGGGAGTAGGAGTGCTGAGGGTGCTGCAGCACCCCCTGGCATGAGGTTCATGAAAAAAAGGATGGGCTTGCGATGCGGTGATTAAAATCAATCAATAAAAATTCATTAATTCATTCATTTTCTTTTTGGCATAGTCCCTTTATTAATCAGGGGTCACCACAGTGAACCGCCAACTTATCCAGCATTTGTTTTACACAACAGATGCCCTTCCAGCTGCAACACAACACTGGGAAACACCCATACTCTTGCATTCACACACATAGACTAAGGCCAATTTAGTTTATTCAATTCACCTATTCAGTATGTTTTTGGACTGTGGGGGAAACCGGAGCACCTGGAGGAAACCCAGCCAGAGCTTGAACCAGCGACCTTCTTGCTGTGAGGCGATTGTTCTACCCCCTAACACCCTGTGTGGCGAGTTAGAGGGAATAAAACACTTGGTCAGAGGGTTTGTGTCAGACTTTTCCCCGGAGGGTGATTTATTTACAACGTGCAGGGTGAAAAGGATGATACGGTGCAGAAGGGCTCTTCTGGCCGGGAAGCGTGCAGGTGATCCGGAGAGAAGGAGTGAGGCCGTGCAGGAAAGTGTAGTGGTTCAACCATCAGCTGCTTGAGTCCGCTGGAGGAAAGAGAGAGACAGAGATTAGCGTGGAGTCATTGGTTAAAATGAAGCTCACTCGTCGGTGTCCTTGGGTGGCTTATATCTCTGCCTCTTGATGATCTCCAGGTGGGTTGGATCTCTCGTGATGAGAAGCAGCTGTGGTGAATTTGGGACCATGGCTGTTGGAGAGGCGGGACTTGACATACCTGTCTATCATCCTCATGACGCAGCAAAAAGCAGAGCTATGCAGAGAAGTGCCCGCAGCTATGGGAAATGGCCTCATCCTATGTGCCTTTGTGTGCTATTGTGTGCGTCTATAACGAACTGTGAGTACACATTCTGATCTAAAGGACAATCGTTGTCATGTCAGTATTTAATGATCGAGAGATTTGGCGTTTATACGCTATTAGCGGGACATTCAGAAATGACGGGGTTAAAGTCATCTAGCGCGTTCGGCGCATTCACGTGCGAGAGCACATGAAGATTATGATCATAAGATCGCTAGTTGTACGTGAAATATGTTCTATACATGCTTGTTTATGTCCTCATGCCATTACAATGAGAATTACTCATGTCAAGTGTCTTGGGAAGTCATTTGCTCTAGTCTTATTGCCAGTTTTGAGTACTTTCGGTTTTAACGTGCTGATTGCATTGCATAGCGAAAGTGAAACTTATCATGATTACTGCTCGGCTCACAGATGAATCGTTGTACATGATGCATATACCCTAATATTGTACTGTGATTATATATGGTTAATGTTATTTGTGATCTAGAAGTCTAATTATGTTATACTGATTATTTTGTTATTTCTGTTTCATTGTAGAACCACACACGCCTATACACACACCTCTTCAGTGTTCAATAAACCAGTTTGATTGACCTTAACTGCCTGATCCACTCCTGTGTTCTGATCGACACCCCAAGGGGAAGGCTAGAGAAATTAGAACCTCCTCAGAATACAATCCTAACCTAACAACCCAACAAATTGGTCCTTCGAGCCGGAGCTCAGCCATTGCCCTTGGATAAAGAGGATCAACAGTTGTAATATGCAGTTTGAAGGGGTGAATGCAGATGGCGCCAGAGGAGCCAGACCTAAGCGTCATGTTTATCCACCTGCCTATCTAGAAGACTATGACCTCACAGCCTCACGTCATAAACAGGTCAGTCAGTCAATTATGCCGCATTCTACAGAACGATCATGGAGCTATTGTCCATCAGATGCTGCTCGAATTTCCCCATCCCCATCTGACCGTGCTAGCAGTCCTGTGAGTCAGTATTCGTTGAATGTGGTGGATGAGTGGCCGCCCGCTGCTGTTAACAAAGAGTATTCCTATGACAGACAACAGGTGGGAGCACCTTTACAGTCTGGAGTTAATATACCCTCTGGTCCATCCACTCTATCTTCACCATTTCACAGGCCTTGGGAAGAAACAGAGTATCAGTTATCACCACAAACACGCTTAAGCCCCTCACATACGCCTGTTCAACCTATGCGCCACTTTGAGTCTCTTCCAATGCCATCTTCCCATGCACTAAATACCAGTCAGTCATTTCAGTTGCATAGCACTTTTGCTGCTCCATTTAGTTCAGATCTGTCTTTTCATAGAGAAAATGATAACTCAGTACCCACCTCAAAGCAGGTTGTGGAGCAAAGAGGTCATTCTGCTATGCCTAGCCACCAAGTGAAAGAGCCACAGACTGAACATGTGCTGGTGGATTTTCTGGGTAAGATGCTTAATGAGCTTCACTTGATGAGGGACCAAATACAGCCCAGAATGGCAGATAAACAAGGAGTCCCACAGTCGTTTAAGACTCCTGCTCACTATGATACTTCTCCTGCTCACTATCAAGTCGAATCTGTCCATAGAAATTCTTGCCAATGGGCTCCACCCCCCCCTGATTACAGAGCCCCCACTCATGAGCACAGCTGGCATCCTGAGCGAACATTTAAGCCTTATAACGTTGCTGATATGTCTCAACCTCACCACAGTAATGAGCCAAGGAGACCTAAAAATCAGACACCTTTGTTTAGAGCATCCACCCTGCATGCCGGTGAGAGGGAGAGCACTTACCGTGGTCCCACACCAAACATTCCAGACTTTGTTACAGGGGATCCTAGTGAGTTCACCAGACTAAAGATTGCTCTTGAAAACCTGTTACCGCCTGATGCTACTGAGCTCTTCCGTTATCAGATATTGCTGGATCATCTAAGATTGGATGAAGCCCGCCTGGTGGCCGACTCCTACCTCAACTCACCTTTCCCTTATAGTGACACAATGGCAGCGTTGACTGAGAGGTTTGGACAACCTTACAAGTTAGCCCTCCGTCGGATAGCTAGAGTGATGGAGGCGCCTGACATTCGACGAGGCGATACAGCAGCCTTTGATAAGTTTGCCTTACAAATTAGATCCCTTGTTGGTATGTTGGAGACTTTAGGCCATAATGGTCAGGCTGAATTGAGATGTGGGTCACATGTGGAAAGACTGTTATGCAAACTACCTCCTGAAATGAGATCTGAGTTCAGGAGACACATGTTTCGTCGACCTGGTGCAGTGTATAACCTCCTGGATTTCTCAGAATGGCTGCAATATGAAGCCTGGTGTCAGAGCAGTGAGAGTTATGTTTTAGAACGCAGGCGCAGGGTGGAGCAAAGGACTGAGAGAGGAAGAGCAATGAATCCTCCTGGGCGGCCAGCTACAATACTTCATGGAGCAGAGGAGGGCCCTACTAAACTACCTAATGTATCCAGTGCAGTCCCCCCAGCCAGCTCAGGTATCCTCCAAACACAAACCAAAGCTTTCTGCCCATACTGTGACAAAGCTGACCATTACCTTAGTCAATGCCCTACATTCAAGTCCTTTAACAGACAGCAGATCACAGAATGGATTCAAACAAATCACCGCTGCTGGCGCTGTGGGAGGACACACCAGGCAGCAAAGTGTACGCTCAAAAAGCCATGCAGTATTTGTAAAGGCAGGCACCTACAGATCCTTCATGAGGTTAACTCCAAATCAGCGACTGAAGGATCATGTTTGGTTAATTCAGCAACAGAGACTCTGTATTTGGATAAACCTACAGGATGTAGGAACGTTCTCCTTAAGGTTGTCAGAGTTTTGCTTCGCCACAAAGACCAAACTCTAGATACCTATGCTGTCCTTGATGACGGATCGGAGAGGACGATTCTCCTATCCCCTGCTGCCACTAAACTTGGTATCCATGGTCCGGTGGAGAGCTTAGCCCTACGCACTATTCGTCAGGACGTGCAAGCTATCACTGGGGCTGCAGTCTCTTTCCAGATATCTCCAGTTACCCAGCCACAGAAAGTATACAGAATCTCAGCTGCCTTTACCGCCGAACGCCTAGGACTAGCAGATCATTCCTACCCTTTGAGCATCCTGGAGAAGTATCAGTATCTAAAGAACCTTCCCCTACAGCCCTTTGAGGGAGCACACCCATTGCTGTTAATTGGAGCTGACAATACTCATCTAATCACTCCCATATCACCTGTCCGCCTGGGCCCCTCAGGAGGACCAGCAGCAATACAGACCAGGCTGGGATGGACGTTGCAGGGACCCATAAGACACTTCAAAGACCAGTTGTCATCACAACAGTGCCTCTTCTTGTCCCTCACCCCTGCTGAGCAACAGGTGAGGAAGGATGTTGAAAGGCTCTGGCAGATTGATGTTATGCCTTATCGTTGTGAGAAGCAGGTGACACGTTCAAAGGAAGATCGAGAGGCTATTCATCTCTTGGAGACTAAGACTACTCGGGTTGAGGTTAATGGCATCCTCCGCTATGCAACACCTCTATTACGCAGGAAGGATTTCCCTGTCTTTTGTGCCCCCCAAGATGCAGTGATGCCTAGTCTCAGGGGAATAGAGCGGCGGCTTACTCGATCTCCAGAGAGAGCAGAGGTTTATAAGTCAGAGATAAAGAAGTTGGAGCTGACTGGGGCTGCCATAAAGCTGCAGAATGAGGAGACAGAAAAGACTAGAGAAAAATGGTATATTCCCCATCACATGATCACTCATAATGAGAAAAATCGCCTTGTATTCAACTGTTCCTTCGAATATGAGGGACTGAACCTTAACGACTACTTGCTTCCTGGTCCAGTCTTAAGTCCCTCTCTCCTGGGTGTCCTCTTGCGATTCAGGGAACATTGTGTAGCCATCAGTGGGGATATCCGTGGAATGTTTCATCAGGTCCTGTTACTGCCTGAGGACAGGCCACTACTCCGCTTCCTGTGGCGTGACCTGCGACGGGAGGAACCACCAGACACATATGAGTGGCAAGTTCTTCCTTTCGGGACGACATGTAGCCCCTGTTGTGCGACCTTCGCCCTACAGCAACATGTGGCATTGCACAGTACCCCTGATGAGGATGTAAGATTCTCCGTAAACAAGTGTTTCTACGTAGACAATTGTCTACAAAGCTTACCCTCTGCACAGGAAGCACGACAGTTAGTGGACAAGTTACGCGCTCTCCTATCCTCTGGTGGTTTCGACATCCGACAGTGGGCAAGTAATGAAGGGAAAGTTATCAGTCACCTACCACCTGAATCCAGGTCCACTAAGCTGGAGTTATGGCTTTCTCAAGACAAAGCAGAACCACGTGAGTCAACCTTAGGCTTGAGCTGGCACTGTAAGTCAGATCATCTGGGGTTTAAACACCGACCTATCACATACAACGCCCTGACAATGCATAACATTTACCGGGTGTTGGCGAGTCAGTACGACCCCCTTGGAGTTATCCTTCCATATACTACTAGGGCCAAGGTGATAGTGCAGCAGCTTTGGATCAATCACAGAGACTGGGATGATCCTCAACTTCCTGGTGAACTTCAACAGGAATGGATGAAATGGGAAGAAGAGCTAAAATATTTACCAGAGGTGACACTACCTAGATGCTATTACCCCTACTACATGGATCACTCAGATGTACGACGGGAGGTTCATATCTTTAGTGACGCTTCTGAGAAGGCATATGGAGCTGTTGCTTACCTGCTCACAGAAGATCATCAGGGAGAACTCCATCTAGCCTTCCTACTAGCCCGATCACGAGTAGCTCCGCGAAAGCAGCAGTCCATTCCAAGGCTTGAGCTCTGTGCTGCTTTAATAGGTGCACAGTTAGCAAAGTTGCTTGTAAATGAGCTCACAGTGAAGTTGGACAAATTTACTTACTGGACTGATTCCACTATCGTCCTCCACTGGCTCTGTTCACAATCCTGTAGGTACAAGGTCTTTGTGGGTACCAGGGTGGCAGAGATTCAGGAGTTGACGGACTGTGCAGCATGGAGATATGTCAATTCAGAAGAAAACCCTGCCGATGACCTGACTCGAGGCAAGAACCTGCAAGACCTTATTGGGCCCAACAGATGGCATAATGGTCCAAAGTTTTTATTGCAACCTCAAGAGCAGTGGCCCTCTCACCCCAACTCCCAATTTTTGGATGCTGTGGATGAAACTGAACTTAAGAGAGGAACATTCTGTGGAATCACTATTACTGGCCCAACCACCTTAGATGGAAAGCAATGCAGTAGCTGGAAGGAGCTGGTGGAGGCAATTGCACAGGAGTTGCACGGGGCGGCTGCCCTTGATAATTCCCTCACAGCTGATGCTTACAGAGATGCAGAGACTGTGGCTTTGAGAGGGATACAGATGGACTGTTTCCCTGAGGATTTTCAGCTGCTGAAAGCTAATAAACCAGTTCGCTCTAACAGTCGGCTTTTATGTCTTTCCCCAGAATTTGACTCAGAAACCCAACTAATACGAGTGGGAGGACGTCTGAGACGAGTAGAAGCTCTTGACCCAGCCACTATCCATCCCATAGTACTTGACCCTCATCATCCGTACACGCAGCTGCTTATCAAAGAATAAGATGCTCGACTCCTCCACCCAGGACCAGAGCGAGTGTTTGCCGAACTCCGCAGAAAAGTGTGGATTCTGAGAGGGAGGGAGGCAGTTAGGAAGTACCAACGGACATGCCGTGATTGTTGTAAATGGAGGTCAAAGCCAGCAACGCAGCAGATGGTCGATCTACCCCCGCCAAGACTCAGATTGTTTAAGCCAGCATTCTATTCAGCAGGCATGGATTGTTTTGGCCCATTGATGGTGACATTGGGTCGCAGGACAGAAAAAAGGTGGGGCCTTTTGTTCAAGTGTCTCACCACACGTGCCGTGCACATAGAAGTGCTAACCTCTATGACCAGTGATGCCTTCCTAATGGCATTAAGAAGGTTCATTGGCCGACGTGGCCAGCCTGCGGAACTATACTCTGACCAAGGCACAAACTTTCGAGGTGGCGAAACAGAACTCAGAGAAACCTTCAGCACACTGAGTTCCGACCTACAGCAGTTGTTAGCCAAACAAATGATCAATTTCCACTTCAATCCTCCTGCTTCTCCCCACTTTGGTGGTGTATGGGAGAGGGAGATTCGTTCAATAAAAATGGCCCTCCGCACAGCTCTGGGCTCAGAGTCTGTGTCTGAAGAAGTACTCCAGACTGTTTTGATTGAAGTAGAAGCCATCTTGAATTCTAAACCTTTAGGTTATGTTTCAGCAGATCTGGCTGACCTGGACCCAGTCACTCCCAACTGCCTGTTGATGGGGCGGCCAGATGGTTCCTTACCCCAAGTAGTGTATCCTGAGTCTGAACTCCTTACTAAACGGAGATGGAGGCACTCCCAGGTATTGGCTGACAGATTCTGGACTGTTTTTATAAGACATTACTTACCCGCGATGCAGACAAGAGGCAAGTGGCAAAGATCAACACCTGACATTCAGCCTGGCATCGTAGCTATGCTAGTTGACCCCCAGCTGCCACGAGCCCTATGGCAAATTGGAAGAGTAACTAGAGTCTTTCCAGGAGCAGATGGACATGTCAGAACAGCAGAGATCCAGATAAAAAACAGGACATATACACGGCCAATATCTCGTCTGATTGTACTTCCGGAAATCCCTGAAGAGGAGGATCATATGGGGAGTAAAGAAACGCAACAAACAAGTTGAAGCGAATTTAACAGGGCAAATTTACAAGTAAATTTGGGGGCGGCAATGTTGGAGAGGCGGGACTTGACATACCTGTCTATCATCCTCATGACGCAGCAAAAAGCAGAGCTATGCAGAGAAGTGCCCGCAGCTATGGGAAATGGCCTCATCCTATGTGCCTTTGTGTGCTATTGTGTGCGTCTATAACGAACTGTGAGTACACATTCTGATCTAAAGGACAATCGTTGTCATGTCAGTATTTAATGATCGAGAGATTTGGCGTTTATACGCTATTAGCGGGACATTCAGAAATGACGGGGTTAAAGTCATCTAGCGCGTTCGGCGCATTCACGTGCGAGAGCACATGAAGATTATGATCATAAGATCGCTAGTTGTACGTGAAATATGTTCTATACATGCTTGTTTATGTCATCATGCCATTACAATGAGAATTACTCATGTCAAGTGTCTTGGGAAGTCATTTGCTCTAGTCTTATTGCCAGTTTTGAGTACTTTCGGTTTTAACGTGCTGATTGCATTGCATAGCGAAAGTGAAACTTATCATGATTACTGCTCGGCTCACAGATGAATCGTTGTACATGATGCATATACCCTAATATTGTACTGTGATTATATATGGTTAATGTTATTTGTGATCTAGAAGTCTAATTATGTTATAATGATTATTTTGTTATTTCTGTTTCATTGTAGAACCACACACGCCTATACACACACCTCTTCAGTGTTCAATAAACCAGTTTGATTGACCTTAACTGCCTGATCCACTCCTGTGTTCTGATCGACACCCCAAGGGGAAGGCTAGAGAAATTAGAACCTCCTCAGAATACAATCCTAACCTAACAACCCAACAATGGCGACGTGGCTTTGGTATACTCGCCACACCTGTCAATGAAAATTTTGTAAAATATAAAAATGTAATATATATATATATATATATATATATATATATATATATATATATATATATAAATTCATTTATTCATTTTCTTCAGCTTAGTCCCTTTATAAATCTGGGGTCACCACAGTGGAATGAACTGCAAATTTATCCAGTATATGTTTTACCCAGCGAATGCCCTTCCAGCTGCAACCCATCACTGGGAAATATATATATAGCTTTGCTACTGTTCGGACGCTCATGCCTACTGCTCCGCTCCTCGCACTCCTGCTTTTATACTTTATACTCTAATTTTAACTTGAGCCTATCAGCACAGTGCTCAAACAACACAGCTTGAAGATCAACATCGAATCTACAAACTTTCTGGAATACAACTTTACCAACAAGAGAGGAATTATCGTCTAAACAATCCTCCTGCTACCAGCTGCTTACATTCCTGAGACGGGAAAACACGTGAAAATGCCTCTGGAGCGTATTGATTTAGAATCTCCCTGCTGCACAAACTGCCACAAACTTCTACAAAAGATTGCAGTCCTTGAAACAAAGTTACTTGCAATCCGACCAGAACTGCCAGATCATGCAGCACCGCTTTATTGTGGACCCTCACAGTATACAGCCGGTGAGTCCCGTAAATCTACTCCAGCTACTGTTTTGAGTAAAACTGTTGAAAATGAGCGTGATAACAAATGGCAAAAACAAGGTGCGAGACCAAAGGGTACATGACTCAGCAGCTAATTCTACACGGAACAGAGGCTCAAGGCCGACTAGACAGCGGCATTCTGCTCCGATCGCTGAGATAAGAACATTGATTGTTGGAGATTCAATAATAAAAAAAATTAGAAGCAGAGCAACAATGACATACTGCTTCCCTCATGCAACAGTTTCTGATATAAACAAAGAGCTTGAGAACATATTAAGGAAACTTGAGAATGCAAAACAGATTATCATTCAAGTGGGGAAGAATGATGTTCGGAAGGAGCAGTCAGAACTGCTCAAGAAAGATTTCTGTGAGCTCTTGGAAACAGTTGAAAGATTGAAGATTCAGTCATTCATCAGTGGACCACTCCCTGCAAGAGAGACAAATATGTTTTCACGGCTTCTTGGCCTAAATGTATGGCTGCAGAAAACATGTAACAGGAAAGGACTGAATTTCATTGACAACTTTAATCTCTTCTGGAATCAAAGACAACTGTTTACATCAGACGGCCTTCATCCAAACAAACTTGGTGGAAAAGTGCTAAAGGACAACATCTATTTCTCTCTCCATCATCCATCAGCTGTGTGTGCCACTAAACTCAACCCAAATGGCACACACACACCTAGCAAATGTCCGGATGACCACAGGACTTTCCTGAGTGGACTTGTGGCTGACGCATCCCACAAGGACAGCGATAACACCACGCAGACACAACAACCACTGATAACGGACAAACTGCGGTCTGAGCCGTGCACACAGAGAGACTGTGACGTACTAGAACAGCACCAAATCTCAGCGCTCATGGATGATCTCCATGAAAACAGCCAGGTCAACATATCTCAACAGCCAGAAACCCCAGACCCACAGCTTCTGTCACCAGACACATTCTCACTGTCACCTTGCTCGCCTCTCTTGAATTTTTCAAAAAAGATGGAGGAACTGGTGTTTGCTGGAACTAAACTCTCACACTCCATTGCCGCAAGACCCCAGTTAGGAACCAAAAATCAGCCAGCCTCACACCCATCTCTGAGCCCACCTCGCCCTACACCTAGGAGAGGCCTCAGGTCTTTGCGACAGCGGCAGGTCCCAAAAAACACCTCATCTTCAGCTGGTGAACTTAAAAGCTGCCATTGATGTGTCCAGGGTGCCTGCTTAGATAACAGTGTCCTTATCAGATGTTTACAGAACAAGCAGGAACCCAGTATGCCTGTAGCTTTCTCTACTCAGATATGTGTTATTTTATGTGAAAGAAAACCTGTCATGGGCCAGGTTTGATCTGGGCTCCTCTATTCTGTCTGTTCTCTGTATCAGCTGTTCCCTCTCACAATCAGCGCTGGCGCGCACGCATTTCTCACCTGTAGCTCTTTTCTTCTGATTTCTTCCTCTACATATACTCGCCTTTTTGTGAAGTGTTTTGCCAGATTATTGTGATTTATTCTCTTCACACTCTGTGTGGTTTCTCATAGCATTAAAAGCAATCATCAACGCATTCAAGTCGAGTCTAGTCTAGTCCTGTCCAGCGATCTTAAAGTGAAGTAACCATCTGCTTACTTGTGATCCGCGCAGCCACCCCGTGGTGTGGGTCCCCTCCTCACCTCCGTGCTCGCCAGCCTCAGCATCTACATCTCCGCCGGGAACCTCTCCTTCCCCGAATCCTTCGGGAACCCACCTCGGCTCTGGTTTTGAGAGAGAAGCATTTGGGGCCGAAGAACCAGTCTGCGTTGTCGCCAACGGCCGACGAACGGCAGCTGCCTTTGTTCTTTAAATAAACTTTCTGTTTGAGCAACTCTTGACTCCGTATTCTGTCCAGTTTATGACAGAATAATCTGGCCAATACAGACAACCCCTCTGATGGAACCAGGTACGGAATTTCCCATTCGCTCTGCTGACATGAAGAGGAGCTAGCTGCGGCAAGACACGCGGTGGAGGGCTTGTCAGCCCAGGTCACCGAGCTCACTGCTCAACTTTGAAGCCTGCGGTGTGAGTCCGCTTCCACTCCAGATTTTCAACTCTCCCCCGAGCCCAGAATTAACAATCCACCGCTCTATTCTGGGCAGTCCTCTGAGTGTCTGGCTTTTTTAACCCAATGTGAGGTGGTTTTCTCCCTCCAACCCACCACTTATGCCAATGACCGTGCCAGGGTGGCGTTTGTGGTTTCCCTTCTCACGGGACGTGCAAGAGACTGGGGAGCGGCTGTATGGGAGGCAGATTCCGAGTGCTGTTATCACTTTCCTACGTTCAAGCAGGAGATGATTAAGGTATTCAACCACTCAGCCCATGGGCGCGAGGCTTCGCGTCTTTTTGCCACTCTACGCCAAGGGAGAAGATCGGCAGCTGATTATGCCATCGAGTTCCGCACACTGGCTGCCACTTCTGACTGGAACGAGCCGGCCCTCATTGCCTGATTTCTGGAGGGTCTCAACGCTGAGGTAAAAGATGAACTCTTTTCTCACGATCTGCCTGTCCAATTAGACCAACTGGTGGAATTGCCTATCCGAGTGGATAGACGCCTCGATCGTCGTCACCGTTTCCGCGCTTCCCCTTCAGCGTCAGCCACTCCTCGCCCCCACTCTTCTCTGGCATCACTACCTGAGGTGGAGCCCATGCAGTTGGGCTCCATGCACATCTCTGAGGCGGAACGACAGCGCCGACTGGCGGGAAGACTGTGCATGTATTGTGGGGGCGCCGGACACGTCGCCTACAGGTGCCCAGTAAAAGAGGATGCTCGCCAGTAGATCGGGGAGTACTGGCGAGCGCGACTACCCTTTCCGCATCACCTAATTCCTGCACCTTCCTGTCTGCCACCCTACATAGTAAGGAGCTTTCTATCCCTTGCTCTGTCCTTATTGACTCAGGTTCTGAAGGTAATTTTCTGGACGAGACTTGGGCCCTCGACCATAAGATTCCATTCCAGACACTCGATCCTCCTCCCACTGTCTTCACTATCGATGGACGACGCCTCACCAAGATCCATCGAGTCACGCTCCCTGTGAGTCTCACCGTCTCGGGGAATCACAAAGAGACAATTTCTTTTTATTTATTTCACTCCCCTTTAACCCCTATTGTATTAGGCCATCCGTGGCTGCTCCAACATAACCCACACATAGACTGGTCTAGAGGGTCCATATTATCTTGAAGTTTACCTTGCCATGTAAAATGTCTTGTTTCTGCAATGTCTACTTTGACCTCTGTTTCTGTGTTTCAGGAGGGGCCTGGAGACTTATCTGGTGTCCCTGAGGAGTACCGCGATCTGGCACCGGTTTTTAGTCGCTCCCGGGCCGCATCACTACCTCCTCACCGTCCCTATGATTGCTCCATCGATCTCATTCCAGGGAGTGTTCCTCCCCGTGGTAAGCTTTATTCCTTATCCGCTCCCGAACGCCTAGCCCTCGAGAGTTATCTTTCGGAATCGCTCGCTGCAGGAACTATAGTCCCGTCTACCTCTCCAGCTGGAGCTGGTTTTTTCTTTGTTAAAAAGAAAGATGGGTCGTTACGCCCCTGCATAGATTATCGGGGGCTTAACAGCATAACCATAAAGAATCGCTACCCTTTACCACTCATGTCGTCCGCGTTCGAGATCCTGCAGGGAGCTAAGGTGTTCACCAAGTTAGATTTGCGTAACGCATATCACTTAGTGCGCATTAAGGCTGGTCACGAGTGGAAGTCTGCTTTTAATACACCACTCGGTCACTTTGAATATCGGGTTCTTCCCTTCGGCCTGGTCAACGCTCCGTCCGTGTTTCAAGCTCTGGTAAATGATGTC
The DNA here is from genome assembly GCA_903798195.1 of Danio kyathit. Lineage (NCBI taxonomy): Eukaryota > Metazoa > Chordata > Actinopteri > Cypriniformes > Danionidae > Danio > Danio kyathit. The sequence continues at coordinate 38,224,294 of LR812519.1, forward strand.
CTACGGGATATGCTTAATATCTTTGTCTTCGTTTACCTGGACGATATTTTAATATTCTCTCCCTCTATGTCCGTTCACATCCAACACGTACGTCGAGTCCTACAGCGTTTACTTGAGAATCGCCTATTCGTCAAAGCCGAGAAATGCGAGTTTCACGCTAGCTCTGTAACATTTCTGGGGTCCGTTATCTCTGGTGAGGGAATTAGTATGGATCCTTCTAAAGTACGCGCGGTTTTAGAATGGCCTGTATCCGATTCCCGGTTGGCTCTCCAGAGATTTCTCGGGTTTGCTAATTTCTATCGCCGTTTCATTCAAAACTTCAGCCAAGTTGCGTCTCCGCTTACCGCTCTAACGTCCACTAAGATCCACTTTTCATGGACTCCAGCTGCCCAAGCAGCATTTGCGCATCTTAAAGAACTTTTTTCTTCTGCCCCGATTCTCATCACTCCCGATCCGTCTCGTCAATTTATCCTCGAGGTTGATGCGTCTAGTGTGGGCGTTGGAGCTGTTCTCTCGCAACGCGCTAAGGATGATTTGATCCACCCATGTGCCTTTTTTTCCCATCGCCTTTCACCCGCCGAGCGCAATTACGATGTCGGTGATCGCGAACTCCTTGCGGTTTGCTTAGCCATCGGTGAATGGCGGCAATGGTTAGAGGGATCCTCCATCCCTTTCGTGGTTTGGACGGACCACCGTAACCTAACCTATATCCGATCTGCCAAGTGGCTTAACGCCAGACAAGCGCGATGGGCCCTCTTCTTTAGTCGCTTTGATTTTTCTATTTCCTATCGACCCGGCAGCAAGAACGTAAAACCGGATGCTCTCTCTCGCCAATTTACTTCTACCGAGGACGAGCCGAACACCGAGACCATTATCCCCGCGGGGCGAGTAGTTGGAGCTCTCATTTGGGGCATTGAGCGTCAAGTCAAGAAGGCGTTAACCCGCGCGGTTGTGCCCAGCGGCTGCCCCGAGGGTAAATTATTCGTTCCTAGATCCGTACGTCCGGCAGTCCTACACTGGACCCACTCGTCTAAACTCGTCGCTCATCCCGGCATTAAGGGCACTCTCGCTACCGCCTCCCAACGATTCTGGTGGCCTTCCATGGCTCACGACATCCGTCGATACGTCTTGTCATGTTCTGTCTGCGCGCAGTCCAAACCTAATAATTCTCCTCCGGCGGGTCTGCTACGGCCACTCCCCATCCCTTCGCGTCCATGGTCTCACATCGCCTTAGACTTCGTCACAGGTTTACCTGTTTCATCAGGTAATACTGTTATCCTTACAGTAGTCGATCGATTCTCTAAGGCTGCGCACTTTATCCTGTTACCAAAACTTCCATCTGCTAAGGAGACTGCTCTAGCCGTATTTGATCATGTATTTAAGATCCACGGCTTACCCACTGATATAGTTTCCGATCGCGGACCCCAATTTGCTTCTCAATTCTGGAAAGAATTTTGCCGACAGATAGGAGCTACGGTCAGTCTATCGTCTGGGTTTCACCCTCAAACCAACGGGCAAGCCGAACGCGTTAATCACATTTTAGGACGCTTGCTCCGCACGTTAGTCGCTCATAACCCTGCGTCTTGGTGTGAGCAGCTAGGATGGGCTGAATATGCCTATAACTCACTGCCCACCTCCTCTACCGGTATTTCTCCTTTTCATTGCTGTTTGGGGTATCAACCTCCCGTATTTTCTGCCCAAGAATCTGAAGCCGCCGTACCTTCAGTCCAAGCCTTCATAAGACGTTGTCGTCGCACTTGGCAGAGGGCGCGGAAATCATTACTCAGAACTCGCGAACGTACACGGCGTAATGCTAATCTTCATTGTGTCAAAGCCCCCCGTTATGTCTGTGGCCAGAAGGTCTGGCTTTCCACTCGTAACCTTTCATTACAGTCTCCCTCTCGTAAGCTCACTCAGAAATTCATAGGTCCTTTTTCTATCGCCAAGATCCTTAGTCCTGCGGCAGTTCGCCTTCGTTTACCTCGCTCTATGCAACGCGTTCATCCCGTCTTTCACGTCTCCTGTATTAAACCCGTTATTTGCGCGCCCTCCAGACCTTCCCCCTCCACCCATCCCGCTCTCGTCGACAACATGTCAATTTTCACTGTCAAGAAGATAATTGCTGTACGGCCCCGTGGCAGGGGTTTTCAGTATCTAGTCGATTGGGAGGAATACGGTCCTGAGGAGAGGAGTTGGGTGGCGGCCCGGGACGTCTTGGACCGTTCGCTGATCGAGGACTTCTCTCGCTCCCAGCGGTCCCTCTCTCTAGGAGCGCCAGGAGGCGCTCCTCGGGGGAGGGGTACTGTCATGGGCCAGGTTTGATCTGGGCTCCTCTATTCTGTCTGTTCTCTGTATCAGCTGTTTCCTCTCACAATCAGCGCTGGCGCGCACGGATTTCTCACCTGTAGCTCTTTTCTTCTGATTTCTTCCTCTACATATACTCGCCTTTTTGTGAAGTGTTTTGCCAGATTATTGTGATTTATTCTCTTCACACTCTGTGTGGTTTCTCATAGCATTAAAAGCAATCATCAACGCATTCCAGTCGAGTCTAGTCTAGTCCTGTCCAGCGATCTTAAAGTGAAGTAACCATCTGCTTACTTGTGATCTGCGCAGCCACCCCGTGGTGTGGGTCCCCTCCTCACCTTCGTGCTCGCCAGCCTCAGCATCTACATCTCCGCCGGGAACCTCTCCTTCCCCGAATCCTTCGGGAACCCACCTCGGCTCTGGGCTTGAGAGAGAAGCATTTGGGGCCGAAGAACCAGTCTGCGTTGTCGCCAACGGCTGACGAACGGCAGCTGCCTTTGTTCTTTAAATAAACTTTCTGTTTGAGCAACTCTTGACTCCGTATTCTGTCCAGTTTAGAAGACTTCTTCAGGCCGTATAGCAAATCATTCAAATTTGGTGTCTATTAAATGTAATTCTGAGACTACTGTAGGGAAAACAGCTAAAACTGTTAAGTTAGCACTTTTAAACATCCGATCACTTAACAATAAGTAAATTTTAGTCAATGATTTTATCAACACAAATTGCCTTGATTTTATGCTTTTAAATGAAACTTGGCTAGATGACAGTTGTAGCGCAGCAGTTCTGAATGAAACAGCTCCTTTAAACTTTGATTATTTGAGTGTTTGCAGAGTTAATAGGAGAGGTGGAGGCATCACTGCCCTGTTTAAAGATGTCTACGAGTGTAAACAAGTGTCATTTGGTGACTATTTGTCCTTTGAATATCTGAGTATAGCACTAAAAGGTGCTCCACGCATTTTACTGATCATTATCTACAGACCTCCAAAATATTCTCCAACTTTTATTGATGATTTTACAGAGTTGTTATCAATAGTAACCTCTGAGTTTGACTATTTTACTATTGCTGGGGATTGTAATATTCACATTGATAATCCAGAAATCAATGCTGTAAAAGAACTCATGACTGTTTTTAACACTTTTGATCTGACTCAGCATGTTCAAGGACCCACACACAATCGTGGACACACTCTTGATCTACTTATAACTAAGGGTCTACACATTTCATCGACTGTTGTTAAGGATGTTGCACTATCTGATCATTTCTGTATTTTCTTTGATATATTGATCACTCCAGCTATTAAAGACAGATCTGTCTCTGTCAGAAAGAGATACATAAATGAGAACACTAGTGAGCAGTTTATGAAGGCCATATCACTCGCACCAAGTACATCTGCAGACTCTGTTGACTCTCTCCTTGATTTGTTTAACTCTAAAGTTAAGAATGTCATAGATGACATTGCTCCTGTTAAAGTCAGGAAGAAAACAGGGATGAAAGACGGGCCTTGGAGAAAATCAACAGCAGTTCAAATGATGAAAAGACAGTGCAGAAAAGCTGAGCGTATGTGGAGGAAGACGAAACTAGTAGTCTACTATAATATCTATAAAGACAGTCTTCATGCTTTTAATGTGAAACTGAAAACCGCTAGGCAGACTTTCTTTTCAACCCTTATAAACAATAACTTAAATAATGCTCGTACAGTCTTTGCAACGGTAGAGAGACTCACAAGAAAATGGATCTCCTAAAAGTGGTAAATGCTTCACTTCTCTCAGGGATTTTTCCAAACTCACTTAAAACTGCAGTTGTTAAACCCCTCTTGAAAAAGAGCAATCTGGATAACACACTATTGAGCAGTTACAGGCCAATCTCAAATCTCCCTTTCATTGGCAAAATCATTGAAAAAGTTGTTTTCAACCAGGTTAACACGTTCTTAAACTCCAAGGGGTGTTTAGACAATTTTCAATCTGGTTTCAGAGCACATCACAGTACAGAGAGCGCTCTTGTAAAGATAATCAATGATATTCGCCTAAATACAGATTCAGGTAAACTAACAGTGCTGGAATTGCTGGATCTTAGTGCTGCATTTGACACTGTCGATCACAGCATACTTCTGGATAGGCTGGAAAATTGGGTTGGGCTGTCTGGGACGGTCCTTAAATGGTTCAGATCTTATCTTGAAGGGAGAGGTTACTATGTCAGTATAGGTGACCATAGGTCAAGGTGGACACCCATGACATGTGGAGTCCCACAAGGCTCGATTCTGGCACCTCTCCTGTTCAACCTCTATATGATCCCTCTGAGCCAAATAATGAGAAAGAACCAAATTTCCTACCACAGCTATGCTGATGACACTCAGATCTACGTAGCCTTATTGCCAAATGACTACAGCCCTATTGACACCCTCTGCCAATGCATAGATGAAATGAACAGTTGGATGTGCCAAAACTTTCTTCAGTTAAACAAAGAGAAAACTGAAGTCATTGCATTTGGGAACAGAGATGAGGTTCTCAAGGTGAATGCATACCTTGGCTCTAAATGTCAAACAACAAAAAAGAGGGTCAAGAATCTTGGTGTGACTCTGGAGTCAGATCTAAGTTTCAATAGTCATGTCAAAGCAGTTAGTAAATCTGCATACTATCATCTCAAAAACATTGCAAGAATTAGATGCTTTGTTTCCAGTGAAGACTTAGAGAAACTTGTTCATGCTTTTATCAGCAGCAGGGTGGATTACTGTAACGGCCTCCTCACGGGCCTTCCCAAAAAGACAGTCAGACAGTTGCAGCTCATCCAGAACGCTGCGGCCAGGATTCTGACCAGAACCAGGAAATCAGAGCACATCACACCTGTCCTCAGGTCTTTACACTGGCTCCCAGTTACATTCAGAATAGATTTTAAAGTATTACTACTTGTCTATAAATCACTAAATGGCCTAGGACCTCAATACATTACAGATATGCTCACTGAATACAAACCTAGAAGAACACTCAGATCTCTAGGATCATATAAACTAGAAATTCCAAGAGTTCAGTCAAAGCAGGGTGAATCGGCTTTCAGCTACTACGCCCCTCGCTGCTGGAATCAACTCCCAGAAATGATCAGATGTGCTCCAACATTAGGCACATTCAAATCCAGACTGAAAACACATCTGTTTAGCTGTGCCTTTACTGAATGAGCACTGTGTTACGTCCGACAAATCGCACTATTATGTTTTTCTCTTCTTTTTCCTTCTTTTACAACCTGTTTTAACATATTTTTATCTGTTTTTTATTATCTGTATTTATTTTTTCTTACACTTGTCTTTTTTATTCCTGTTTATGTAAAGCACTTTGAATTGCCACTGTGTATGAAATGTGCTATATAAATAAACTTGCCTATATATATATATATATATATATATATATATATATATATATATATATATATATATATATATATATATATATATATATATATATATATATACATACAGTTGAAGTCAGAATTATTTGCCCCCCATTGAATTTTTTTTCTTTTTTAAATATTTCCCAAATGATGTTTAACAGAGCAAGGACATTTTCACAGTATGTCTGATAATATTTTTCCCTCTGGAAAAAAGTCTTATTTGTTTATTAAATTTTTAAAAACCATTTTAAGGACAAAATTATTAGCCCCTTTAAGCTATATATTTTTTCCATAGTCTACAGAACAAACCATTGTTATACAATAACTTGCCTAATGACCCCGACCTGCCTAGTTAACCTAATTAACCTAGTTAAGCCTTTAAATGTCACTTTAAGCTGTATAGAAGTTAGAAAGTTAATTCGAGTTCTGCATGCAGTCATTCAGTAAAAGCAAATAGCAAAAATAATTACTTAGAATTGATGACTTTTATTAACAACAGCAACATGCTAAATCATTTTTAATGAAAAAACAATTTTACTCTTATCAAATGTAGCCTATACTGAATTTTTTTTTAAAATATTAACTGACTGACAGCTTTAGTGGTTATAAAATGAGTGCTCTTTGTGATTTAGTCACAAATTAAACAGTTTTTGTCTCTCAATGCTTTTCTTACGTCATACACATGAACACACTACACATTACAAAACGATGACCAAATTTTATTTAATTTATTTGACATTTTATAAGCATAGTGTTATTTTAATGGAAAATAGCATTAGACACACTGCTTTAATTTAAATAAAGAAACTTTTTACATTTCTTAAAAAAAATACATTTCTGCAAATAGAAGATTTAATTCTTTGCATTGCTATTCACAAGAAAAAGTTAGTGTTAGCAATATAATGATTTAAAATATACAGCAGTGACATATCAGCTCTGTATTTTTCTGGGGGGAAAAAAAATTCTTACCCAGTTTCATGTAACATAGGCAGGTGAACATCAGACATCAGTGCAATGTTTTGCCCATGAGCTTATTCCAACCAACTGTACAAATCAAATAAAAAATGTTTTATATTGCGTTCCCCACATGTATTATGCAATAAGTCTTGTTGTTTTTGCAAGAAACAAGACAATGCCTGAGGTATTTCAGACTTTTCTTGTTGGAAAATGTTTTTACAAGAGAATATTCTTCTAATCAACCAGGCTGTGTGCAATCATTAACATGAGCAGGACACATGATCTTACCTTTGTGATGTGTTAACATGCACAGATACTGTATGTGTCTTTGGGATTAAATTTTAATGAGGTACTTGAGAAACTAGAGAATATAAAATAAATACCATGCAAAACTGTCTCCCATACCCACTCAAACTCAAATCTCTGTAACAAAAGAAAAAGCTAATCAGTTATAAAATCTTAGTCACTCTCAGTCACTCTCCATGGTGTGAATAATACAGTTTGAAAGATGGCCTTCATTACTAAATTAGACACTTCTGCTCTGCTACATTGCATCTCATTGACTGTTGGAGGGAAGGATGGTTTCTAGGGGCTGCTATAGCCGACTTAACCCTTTCCACTAAAATTGAAGCTGTCTGACTATCTGCATTTTTCAGTTAAGGTGTCTGATGCAACATACTGTATACAGATATGGCAAGGCATCCAAAAATGGAGATATTAGTAAGTGATAGTTTGTTTGATATTAAGTCCCTGCATCTAACAGCGTATTAATCTCAAAATGATAATGAGGTTATTTGTTTGGTATTTACTAATGGTGAGCCGTTATCAGCGTTAACGTGCTGCGTGAGACGCGATAAAAAAATATCGCCGTTAATCTATTCTCAAAGTTGGGTTGGGAGCTGGGTATATTCTACGCAAGCTATGGTGACTTTCACCTTGATATTTTAGCGCGGATGTATAGCTGACCGGTGAGCCGTCCGAGAAAAAAGTGCCCTTCTGAATCAAATTAGCAGGATGCCTGACTTTAACTACAGTTCGGCAGTTTCACTTAACTCATGAATATTTCATTCATGTCTTTGTGACAAACTGGGGTATTAGACGCAAATAATAAGGACTGGTGAGTGTTATGGAATTTAATAACACGCTAAATGGAAAGAATTAAAAACTTTCGCATTTCGCAGTGTTTGTGTGTGTGCGTCTGTGTGTCTCTGTGTGTGTGCGGTAGTGATGCGCGGATGGCGGTTAAATCCGCGGGCGCTGCGGATAATCCGCAGGTCGGGCGGGTCGGGTAATAAAAAAATACATTATGATTAATTGCGGGTGGGTCGCGGGTGGATGTAGCGGGTCATAGCAGTTGACCAGCAAAAAAGCAGAGAGTGGACTTCGCAGAATGTGAAGATGAGAGACGCCCAAAATAATGTATGAAGTGCAAGAGTACATCAGAGGGAAATCTGCTATCGTTCTGGGAGAAACAAGATCGCTTTTTTACACGACTGCAGCGCCTTGCAAGAAGAAGCTTGTGCATTCCTGCAACAAGCGGTTCGCATGAACGCTCATTTAGTGCAGCCAGCCTTGTTTTTGAGGCGAGGCGGAATCGCCCAAATCCAGGCACAGTAGATGCTATTCTGTTTTTGCACAGTGTTAAGAAAAGGGCCAAGTACACACAACATAGCTGCTGTTTAGGCTGAAGGGACGCCGTTTTTGTTCTCTTTTTCCTGTATATGTAAAAGAGGGGAAAAAGTGTGGCCGCTTTAGGACTGCTTTTACGGGAGTTGTAGTCCATCCATAGCGAGGGGCAGAGATGGGAAGTAACGAAGTACAAATACTTCGTTACTGTACTTAAGTAGTTTTTTCGGGTATCAGTACTTTACTCCACTACTAATTTTTTTGACTACTTTTTACTTTTACTTCTTACATTTTTACACAAATATCTGTACTTTCTACTTCTTACATTTTTGAAACCACGGTCGTTACTTTCATTTTTATGTGTTTGGTGGCGCGATCTATATTATTTCTTGTCATTGCGCAATAATATGAGCGCATTTCTGATGCAGTCAGTCTGTTTTTCCTCATTGCGCGCCTGCGTGCTGTAGCGCGCGGCTTCTTCAAGGCTATCGCACACCGTACATGGCCTAGTTCATGAGGATTACTATGAGAAAGGCTAGGATTACTACGCAGTGTCAGAGGGAAACGGCGAATTTAACATGACTGATGCTGCCCTGTTTACACGGTAATAAGACATCTTTTGCTCGATCGGATCACAGATAAACGAGACACATTCCAGTCAAAAACATGCTGTTTAAATGCTTACGCCTTTTTTTCCACTTCCGATCATACTGCATAAGCTTTCTCTGGTCTTTCAATCTAATACCGCGAAAATAGTGCTTTTTTTGTAAAACAATCAAATACTTTATAAAAAAATGTATGCATTGCGGTTTATTTCCTTTATTTTTGATGAGTTCATATTTCCTAATACAGAATTTATGCTGTTTTTCAGGTTTTATTGACTATATGATTTTACATAGGCCTATACTGTTGTCTTCAATTAATAATTTTTAACAAATATTTTACAACAACAAAGGTAGTTATACTGGGCAATTTATGTGTATGTTACCTGTCTTACCTGTGTATGTTGCTTTTAGCATAGAATAAATGTAGGCTATTACAGTTTTTCTCAGTCACTTTGGCACATTTCTCAGATCAGAACTGAAATTTGTAAAACAGTAGGCCTGTGTATTTCTCAAAACAACACATAAATAGCAAAACACCATGGATTACCTGCAAAAGCCAGTCTCCTGCTCAAAATTCTTCAGTTCATCTCTCAAAACTAAATTTCTGTGTCAGTGAACATGTCAGTGGCGTCAGAATGACATGTCCTTGTGTCATTGTATATGAATAAGACTCAAATTACTTAGTCATGTTATCAGTATCAGTGTACTCTGGGGGGCTGTTCTGGTGTAAACTATGGCAATATTTTTGCTGTTTGTTCTGTAATTTGTTGCCAGATCATGTCATTCTGATACAGAAAGGAAAAGAGAGCACCACATAGCACAAAGAAAAAACAAAAGTAAAAATGTGAACATAGGACAACCTCCTTTTAGACCTTTATTAGAAAAAGTCAAGATTCATCTGGGAGAAATGTGTAAAATGCATTATGACTAAACTTGTTCAGGCATTTGAACGATTAAATGTTGTGGGGGTGAGTCTATTCAACAGAGATAAAATAATACATGTTGATCAACATGACATGAGCAACTGATAATATAGGAAACATCAGAGAATTGCTCATAATCATTTGCATGGATGAACAAAAGCATTTGCAACTTGTTCATAAAGAGAAACTGCTTTCTGATGTGCACAAGTGACACAATGATGATCTGAAGATTGAACAGGGGTTTAGAGAATTTCAATTCTGATCTGAGAAATGGACCAAAGTGACTGAGAAAAACTGTAACAGAATTAATGTTTATACATTCAATAAAATAACCACAATCCCTGAAAAAACACTGAAATAGCAGGTTATATATGAGAGCTACTCTCTGAAGAGAATAAGAAGCTTTAGCCTAATGCAAAAAAAATAGTTTGCAGTCATATCTGATAAGTATTTATTTTAGCAAAAGAAAAAAATCAATATATTTTGGACAGAATTCAGTGTAAAATGTAAGACATTATTTATAAAGATAGACAGAGTGTATCAACATGAATTGCAGCTGTTGTTTTTGATCTAACAGTGGCAAAACTACATGCTGAACACTGTAAGTTTGTGTCAGGATGATTACCTACCTATCTCACTCACTATTCCTTCAGCTTCGTCCCTGATTTATCAGGGGTCGCCACAGCAGAATGAACCGGAAATTATTCCAGCATTTTTTTTACGCAGTGGATACTTTTCCAGCTGCATCCCTGTACTGGGAAACACCTATACACATTCACACACACACACTTATAAACTACTGCAAATTTAGTTGAATTATTATTCGCCTATACCGCATGTCTTTGGGACTGTGGTTGAAACGAGTACTTTTTACTTTTGTACATTTTTCAGGCGGTACTTCTTTACTTTTACTTAAGTACAAAAGTGTAGTCAGTACTTCTACTTTTACCAAAGTCGTTTTAAACACGAGTATCTGTACTTCTACTTAAGTAAAGGATGTGTGTACTTTTGCCATCTCTGGCGAGGGGCATTGTGGGTAGTGTAGTACGACACGCATGCTGTGTGATGTGAGCTCTCGCTGTGTGCTGTGCGTGCGGTGAATTAGAGGGAGAAAGTTTTATCCGGTTTTGTTTTATGTTTACTTCAGTAATTCCACCCGGGAGCTGTTTTGCACTGTGAACCTGAAAACACTGAAATAAGTAAAAGAAGGGCATGTATCGAGTACTTTTGTCCATCTCATCATTTGCTTGAGCATGAATTAACGAGCTGTTACTCTGCCGCCGGACATTGCGGAGAGAGTTACACCTATCATCATGTTTAAAACAAAGAATTAGAATTATTAAAGTGGCGATCGGGTGCGGATATATATATCAGATAAAATAATATGTGCGGGCGGGTGGCGGGTGGATGATTAGAATGAAGGAGCGGATTCGGGTGACATTTGAGCTGATCCGCGCATCTCTAGTGTGCGGTTCTTTACTGACACCCACCTGTGTGGATCTTGTTGGAAAATATGGCGAAAAGTCATGTTTGTCAGTAATGCCACAAATATATGCATACTCCATGTCTTAATTCCATTTCTGTTTAGTTCAGTTATGACTTCAGTCGCATTAAGGTAATCAAATCGCTGTTTACATGGTAGACTCTTAATCAGAGTATTGTTTTAATCATATTAAAATCGTATTAAAGTATTATTGCCCATGTAAACATACCCAATGCTTGACACACCGTCAGGGCTCTGTGAACTTGCCTTTGCGAAGCAGCATTTTCTGTATGTACGTACATCAAAAGCAAGTTTTAGAGCTTATGTAGTTCAAAATTCACGTTTAACTGAATAAACAGTTAGTAAACACAAGTACATCTTACTGAACAAAATTTATTTTCATCACACAATATTTTGGAAACAGCAGATGAGCCCCTGGTCTAATGCGTCACCTGGCTTGAGAAACCCGTTCTCAAAGACTTATTATTTTGGTAGCACACATATTCTGAATGCCTTCTGCAAAATTAAAATGAGCCATTTTAATCTAGATTAATTTCGAGATTAATCTAAATTTAAAAAAATTATCTATGCCAACCCATAGTATTTACTCACTTATGTAAATAAAAAAAATCTGCAGGTCCATTTTTTATATTAAGCTCCCTTGAGGAACAAGTTAAATAGACTGTATATGCAAGTCTACAGTAAGGGAAAAGTGTATTAAAAGATCTAGTCCTGCCTATTATTGGAAGAAGATAGCAAACCTATTAACAGTGATTACAAATTATAAGATGTCCCACATCAAACAAAAATTAGAGAAGAACAATCAATGTGGTGTGTGTGTGTGTGTGTGTGTGTGTGTGTGTGTGTGTGTGTGTGTGTGTGTGTGTGTGTGTGTGTGTGTGTGTGTGCGCGTGTGCGTGTGTGTGTGTGAGAAATGTGAAAAATGTAGAAATGCCAACCAGTGTATAGATTTTGCAATGTTTGTTCTGGAGTTGCTCAGTTTTTCTTCTAAAAACAGTATGCTCCTAGAGCAAGCTCAGCTGAATTGTATTAAAGGTATGAATAGATGATGCAGTTGAAACAGATTCCCATCTGACCCCAGGATAACAACAGGTTTTCACAAGCACTACCGAGAGCAGTAAAATGTACTCCTTATTACAATTCTTACATCATCTGAGAACATTACAGAAGGGTTCTCTTTCAACACAACATTTTCGTCCCTAAATATGTGGTCTTTTTAGTATTTTTGCAAATATCTACTTCAATATGTTTAAGAAACACAGGCAGAGTACTGCTGTGAATAAACCATATTAATATTTGAAACCTCATCAGCATGTAAGTCGCAAGGTAGATTGTTTGACTCAGGCTGAGATCTAAATTTGTTCTGCTGTAATATGTCCCCACAGGTCACTCCTTGACAATCAGTCTACCATCTGCCCCCCATTAGTTTGATGCGCTGTTACCTACATAATGATCTGATTCATGCACTTCACTGCACTGCTGGTTATTTATTGGAAGAGCAATGTATGACTTCAGTTAGAACATGCTTTTTTTACAGGCTACCTCAGTTACTTTGGTACATTTCCCAAATAATTCTTAATATTTGTAAGCCAGTACATGCATTTCCTGAAACTGTTTGTTCAAACAGTATACCTCAACATAAATTACCTGCAAAGCTTTGCAACTTGCTTATAAATCCTAGTACAAGTACAATCTCAAATCAGAAAAAGTTGAGACAGTATGGACAATGCAAATGAAAAAAGAAAGTAGTGATTTACGTTGACTTGTGTTTCATTGCAGACAATACACCAAACATTATTTAATGTGTTCCTCATGATTTCTACTTATTTATTTACTTATTTTTCAAAATAAACATCTAGGTAACACTATAATAACTACACACTATGAATCATTTATTAAGCATTAGCCAATAGTGAATTCATTATATGTTAAGCATTAACTCTACATTAGTAGACATTTTATAAATACAGCTGCAAATGCTGTATTCTTGACTTGATTGTTGATTGTTCTAAATGATTGTTTTTAATGATTGCTTTATTAAGTCAACTTCATCCAGTTTTGTGACCTAATTTAAAGTTAGGACTATTTATGCTTTATAAATTCCTTATAAATGACAAAGGCTCAGTTATATTCTAAACAGGAAAAAAGATAATAAATTACTTTATTAATTTCTATTCATTTGAAGATACACAAATGAAACTGTATCAAATGAAAAATAAAGCTTTGCAACCTTATATAAATAAAATTACAGTGCAGTTTAAACATTGCTAAATAACATTGAAATGTTGTATCATAATATAATGTTAAATTATTATATTGTTGTTTTATTCAATTTTATTTAATTGTATTTATTTCTCATTATATTTTGACACTCCTTGACACTGGTGGCAATGTTTAAAGATAAGATTGCAAACATTTTTTCATTTGATACTAAGCATTATTTTTAAAGGATTTATAAAGCATAAATAGTCCTCACTTTAGATTAGGTCACAAAACTGCATGAAGTGGAGTTAATAAAGTATTTATTAACATACATAGTAACCATTACTATATGCCTGAATAATAAAATATAGAAATGTTGATTTGAATAGTTTATTATTCGTTTACTAACTCATTCTGAATTATTCTAAAAGCCACCAACTACTCTTCAATACAAATGGTTTGGAAATAATGCAATACTGAATTCAGTAATGAACAATTAATAAGTAATAAAGTATGAAAGCACAATCATTACGCACATTAAAAATTTGCTTGTAAGTCAAGAATACAACATTTGTAACTGTATTTTTAAACTGCTTACTAACGTCTATTAATGTTAATAGATGCTTAACAGATAATGAATTAACTATTTGCTAATGCTTAACAAATGATTCATAGTGTATAGTTATTACCAACATCTATTCCAATTTTGGTTCTTGCAACACATTTCAATTCAATTCAATTCATCTTTATTTGTATAGCGCTTATACAATGTAGATTGTGTCAAAGCAGCTTCACATGGAAGATTATAGTGAATTGAGACAGTGTCAGTTAAATTTTCAGAGATTAAGTTCAGTTCAGTTTAGCTCAGTTCAGTGTGGGTTAATAATCACTACTGAGAGTCCAAACACTGAAGAGCAAATCCATCGATGCGCAGCTCTACAGATCCCGAACCATGCAAGCCAGTGGCGACAGCGGCGAGGAAAAAACTTCACCAATTGGCGAAAGCGAAGATTTAAAAACCTCGAGAGAAACCAGGCTCAGTTGGGCACGACCATTTCCCCTATGGCCAAACGTCTTGTGCAGAGCTGCAGTCTAGGCGCAGCACGGTGGACCTCGGCGAAGACTCGTCTGTCCTTGGAGCATCACAGGAATCAGTCTCATGCTCTCACTCCACGATGACCACCACAGCAGGATACGGCCTGGTCCAGAAAACCTTGGGATCATCTCGTCGCTGGTCTTGGATCGCATCAGTGGCGCTGCATAGTCTGAGGGCCTCAAGATGAGTACCCCCAGGTGGAAATACAGAATAAGGAGAATAATTAGCGTAGCTGCTGTTCATAGTGTATAAAAACAAGAAGCAAAATGCTGCATGGGGCACATCATGCATCATACCGCTATGTAATGCATTGAGTGTATGCTTTGCTAAAAAGATAGGTCTTTAATCTAGTTTTGAAGAGTGAGAGTGTGTCTGAGCCTCGGACATTATCAGGAAGGCTATTCCAGAGTTTAGGGGCCATAAATGAGAAGGCTCGACCTCCTTTACTCGACTTTGATATTCTAGGTACTACCAGAAGCCCTGAGTTTTGAGATCGTAAAGAGCGGGTTGGATTGTAGCGAGACAGGAGGTTGGTTAGATAAACAGGAGCTAGATTATTTAAAGCTTTATATGTAAGGAGTAATATTTTAAATTCAATACGAAACTTAACAGGCAGCCAGTGTAAGGAGGATAAAATTGGGGTGATATGATCATATTTTCTAGACCTGGTAAGAACTCTGGCGGCTGCATTTTGTACTAGCTGAAGTTTGTTAATAGAGGATGCTGGGCAGCCAGCAAACAAAGCATTACAGTAGTCCAACCTAGAAGTCATAAAAGCATGAACTAGCTTTTCTGCATCTGATATGAATAGCATACTTCGCAATTTAGCGATATTTCTCAGATGAAAGAAGGCAGTTTTTGTGACATGGGATATATGATTTTTGAAAGTTAAACTGCTGTCTAATATGACACCCAGATCTTTTATAGTAGAGCTAACGCTAACTTTGTATCCCTCTAGTTGCAGGTCGAGTTGTGAGAACTGCTGTGTACAGGATTTAGGCCCAATAAGTAATAATTCTGTTTTGTCTGAGTTTAAGAGAAGAAAATTGTTTAAAAAAGTTTGAGCAGTAAAACATTTACTACTTTCTAATATTGCCATTCCTTTTCACAACACTTAAAAGACATTTAGGGACTGAAGATACCAAGTAATGAAGTGTTTCAGGTGTAATTTTTTCCCATTCTTTCTGCAAACAAGTTTTAAGGTGGGCAACAGTCTCTATTGGAGACAGGTCAGGACTGCAGTCAGGCCTGTCAAGCACCTGTATCCTCTTCCTCCAAAGCCAGGACTATGTAATGTGTGCAGAGTGTGGTTTTGCATTGTCTTGTTGAAAATATGCATGGGCATGCCTGGATAATAAGGCAGCATATTGTGTAGTGCTGTTATGATAAGTAGGCAAGGTTACAACAACTAAAACCAGGACAGAAGGTTCTGTTACTGTTACCCATCTCAGCAAACAAACTCCTGGTGAAGTGGAAAGAACCCTACATTGTAGTGAGAAGGATGGGACCTGTCACTTATGAGATCCACCACCCAGACAAGAAGAGTTCACATCAAACATATAATGTGAACTTGTTTAAGGAGTGGAAGGAGCAAAGCAATCAGCCAGAATTCTCAAAGATGTCGATGATGGTAAGAAAAATGGAAGTGGAGGAAGAGGAGCTTGCTCCAGAAAAGAGACCTCAGAGAGGACCTGCGACAGTAACGCTTGATCATCTGGTAAAGCCACAACAAGTTGAACTGCAAGCCCTCCTGGACCGGTATCCATCGTTGTTCAGACAGAGGCCTGGACAAACAAGCCTGGTCCAACACCTCATCCATCTCACCGATCTTACTCCATCACGACAGAGCCATACTGTATCCGAGAGAGACTAATTAACCCATTACAGGAAGAAATCAAGGTGATGAAAGAACTTAGAAGACATAGAAGCCTCGAACAGTGAGTGGTGTAGCCCTCTAATTATTGAACCCAAAAAGGATGGATCACTGCGGGTCTGTGTTGACTTTAGGAAGCTGAATGCCCAGAATAGATTATTTAATAGAGCAGATAGGGCAGGTTCGGTACATTACAACCCTGGACTTGTGTAAGGGGTACTGGCAGGTGCCCCTTGATCCAGACTCAAAACCTTACATGGCATTCTGGACGCCAATGGGACTATTTCATTTCACGGTCCTTCCTTTTAGGCAGCACAGGGTACCAGCCATCATTTAACGACTGATCATTTTCTTTAGAGATGTGGTTTGCTGCGTATCTGGATGATGTCGTCATTTACAGCAACTCCTGTTCAGACCACCTAAATCACATTCAAGAAACCCTAAAGAGGATTCAAGGTGCAGGCCTGACCTTGAATGTGAAAAATTGTGAATGGGTGAAACAGGAAACCAGCTACCTGGGATACCACTTGGGTAATGGAGAGCTAAGGCCGCAAGTGAGCAAGGTAGAGGCAATACATCACAGTCCACGACCTAGGACGAAAAGGCAGGTGAGATCCTTCCTGGACCTAGTGGGCTGGTACCGCCAATTCATTCCAGACTTTGCGAGCATCTCATCCCCCTTGACAGACTTATTATGCAAGACTATGAAGAACCCTGTGATCTGGACTAAGGCTTGTGAGCAGGCATTTAGTACCCTGAAAGATCTGATGTGTTCAGATCCAGTATTAATAAGGCTAAATTTCTATCAACGGTTCCTGTTGCAAGTGGACGCTTTGGAGAAGGGCATCGGAGCAGTACTAGCCCAGGGACCTACAGGAGAGGAGAAGCCAGTTGTGTTTCTCAGTCAGAAATCACCCCGAGAGACCAGGTACTTCACTAATAAAAAGTAATGTCTCGCCATAAAGTCCCTGGAACTCCTCCGTTGTTACCTCCTGGAAGAGAGTTTGACCTGGAGATGGACCATAGTGCCTTGACTTGGATAAACTCTCGTTAGCCCACAGACATTTACACACTTTACTCTTAATTCTGACATCACTCTCAGACTCACTACATATACATATTACATGCACACACTCCATAATTTGTGTTTTATGTTGTATTGTCTAGCGTTTTTGATAAATGAGTGGGCGGTAGTCTAATTCCCAGTTGCACCAGCAAAACAGAGCAGCGATCGGCGGCCGCTTATGATGTCATTACCGCGCCACGCTGGTGCAAAACGGTGGAATCCAATGAAACCATTGGTGTTGTTCTGCAGGGTTGTCACATATCTGTCTGTCCTGAAAAACGTAAGTTTTATATTAATATTTTGATAGTGGAAATATGTTTTTGTGTTTTGTTTTAAAACTGGAACATTAATGAAAATATTACATTGATTGTGGAAATGTGAAAAGAAAACTTTTTTTGTAAATTTTAAACTTACCTGTTAATGGTTGTTCCAAATAGGGGTGGAGCCTGGCCTATAAAAGACGAGGCCAGACTTCAAACCAGTGCTTGTTTACCATGTCAGCGAGCAAGTTAATGAGGTACTGTGAGCGAATTACCTAGTGGTTGTATTCTATTATACATATTTAAGTCTTTTGTTTGTTTGATTTATTTTTCTTGGGATTTTTTGTCATCATTCTTTTGGTACTTTGTATTATTGTTTTTTTTGTCACTTGTTAATATACTCTCACTGTGAATTCTATGACACTGTAATTAAACATCACTTGCACTGACGTGCTATCCTGGGTGCGCCATCATTTTTATTTATTTTTTTTGAACCAGGCTTTAGCACACCTCGCAGTTAGTCTGACTGGACCCAGACAAGTTTGGGAGGATTGGCTGTACCACAAAGTTGAAATAAATTTGTAAATCACTACTTTTTATATTTGTGTTTTCCATACTGTCCCATTTTTTTGATTTGAGGTTGTAATTGTTCCGATTTTTTAAAAAATGTAATTAGAATGACAATGCTTTTTGTCATTAATCAGATAAATAATCAGTTGTCTTTGGAACAAAATTTGTAGTGATGGCTGAAAATCGAAGATGTTAAACTTTCTGCACCGCCTTATACTTCAGATTCATTAAACATTCCACTAAATCAAAATCTACAGTGCTTCAAAATCATAGAACAGGATTGAGCTAGATAAACTTATAAATGGTTCTAAACCGGTTATATGTATGTTATACCCAATTCCAACAAAATTACTTTCTAAACATTAATTTCTACCTGTAGTAGGAGAACCTCTTCTTAACGTTATCAACTCTTCTTTATCTTTAGGCCATGTTCCAAATCCTTTCAAGCTAGCTGTTATTATACCTATTATTAAGAAACCACAACTGGATCCCAGCAACTTCGCTAATTATATGCCTATTTCAAATCTTCCATTTATGTCTAAAATACTAGAAAAAGTTGTTTCTGCCCAATTATGCTCCTTTCTGCAGATGAACAATGTATCTGAAGTGTTTCAGTCAGGTTTCAGGCCTCATCACAGTACAGAAACCACGTTAGTGAAAATAACCAATGATTTACTCTTAGCTGCTGACAAGGGTACATATCGTTATTAGTTTAACTTGATCTCAGTGCTGCATTTGACACCATCGATCACAATATCAGGCTCTACAATGGTTTAAGTCATACTTAACTGACCGTTACCAGTTTGTGAATATAAATGGACAGCTTTCACAAGTCATGCCAGTGAAGTATGGGGTGCCTCAAGGATCAGTTTTAAGCCCTTTGCTGTTACAATTTACATGCTATCCCTGGGAGATATTATTAGAAGACACGAGATCAGCTTTCACTGCTATGCATATGATAATCAATTATATATATCAACAAAACCTGATGAGACGTCTGAACTGTCTAAGCTAACTGAGTGCATTAAAGATGTTAAAGACTGGATGATCAACGATTTTCTTCACTTAAATTCAGACAATTCAAAATTATTACTTATTATTACTAAATCCTGTACACAGCAGATCTCACATCTCGACCTGCTATTAGAGGGATACAAAGTTAGCATTAGCGCTACTGTGAAAGATCTGGGTGTTATATTAGACAGCAATTTAACTTTTAAAAATCATATCTCCCATGTCACAATAGACACTTTGATATGCTTTACATGTTTGTTTCTGTATTTGTTTATATAACTGCTATTTTCGTTAATAACACTCCATTTTTGCATCTAGTTTAAAATATACCATGAACAGCAGCTACGCTAATTATTTTCTTTATTCTCTATTTCCACCTGGGGAGACTCATCCCGAGGCCCCTAGAGACTATGCAGCGCCATTGAAGCGATCCAAGACCTGTGAAGAGATGATCCCAAGGTATCTATAATCCTGGACCAGGCTGTATCCCGAGCTGATGCTGTAGTGGTCATGGAGGAATGGTGTGCATGAGACTGATTCCTGAAAGATCACAGTGACAAACGAGTCCCCACATTGATCCTGTGGACCAGCCTGACCACCTGCCGGTGCCCTACTCACACCTGCAGCTATTCCACGATGGATCAGCTTCTCCAGCCTCCGGCGTCTAGACTGCAGCTCCACGCAGGAAGTTTGCCCAGAAGAATAATGGTCGTGCCCAACAGAGCCTGGTTTCTCTCGAGGTTTTTTTTTCCCTTCACTTCGTCAATTGGTAAAGTGTGAAGTGCTCTACATCAAACACATTAACTTACCTAAGTTATCCATAAAAGCCTAAGGCCGACATCAGCACGTTGGTTTTCACACACACACAAACGCATCCACAAATGCATTTCGCCATCTCCATCCATAACACACGCTATTGTCACGAATACACGCACATACACATGTTGTCTGAGTGTTTAATGTTTTCGGTTTGCATGCATCTAAGTGTTTACGGTTGTTTTTTTGTTTAATATTTACCTGTTGTTTGGCGTTCGTGTCTGTTTTATTTTGGTTTTCACTCTCGTAGACTGTAAATAAACCATCACTTTGCACTTTACATCAGTAAGGAGTGCCATAATTTTTTTTAGGTTTTTTTTCTCGTTTTACCATACTTTGAGAACCCACTACGAGACTTCCTGGTTCGCTAACCTTACAATGTGACACCGTGCCGCCTGATGTCAATTTCCCAGATCTGATATATAAAAGCAGTTCAAAAAAGTAGTGTTGCATTCCTATTCCTCTGAAACCATACAAGAAAAACAGAGTCATTTATGAAGTTTTAATCTCTGAAAATTATCTGGCTGCTACTCGTCAATATGATCAAATTCAAAAAGATACTCCAGCACATTAGCTTGACGTGATTGGTCATGGAACACAGAGGGAGGCAATTGCATTTGATAGAATCAACCATGAGACAAAGAGGAAGCTAATAGCATTTGTCAACCAAAGCTTATGTAAAATGGACTGACAAAACAGAGACACACAAATGACAACCCCAGATAGCAAGCCGACATTGAATCAATGTCGATTATTGGTTATAAAGCGTCAGTATCAGTCGTCGATCAAATGTCAACAGTGAATCAACGTTCTTTATTTGGTCGGGTACGTCGGAAGGTTATTACAATCGATAATAAAACATTGATTCAATGTCGAATGAAGTTGACTCTTCCACATATGCTACCCGACGCATCTGTCGAAAATCATAACATTGATTCAATGTCGTAAATGAACGTTGACTCTTCAACATATAGGCTACCTGACGCATCTGGTCGAAATCATCAACACTGGTTCGATGTTGAAACTTGATTGGTGGACTCGGATCTTCGGTTTCTTCTTGCGCGAGTCAGCGTGAGGCCGCAGGTGCTGCTCATCATTTGAATCAACTAACAAACCGAAGGGGGGGCAAGCGGACCGGAACTGTAAGGTTAAGCAACGTTGTATTCGAAACGTTCACATGTTTTATTTGTCGTTTTCCCAAGAATTTATGTTCAAACTGTAACTTTTAGATGTGTAAATTACAACACTTACCACGTTCGATACGTTTTTTAGTAAGCCCATGTCGCCCTGTGCGTACCCAGGCTATTAACCTGCAGCTGATCTATAAAGGTAACGTTAAGTAAATGAAAAGCTGTTTTAGTTATTTAATTTTCGATTTCAACACGATTAACCTTCACTTTATGACTTCAATGCTTTTTAACCTGTGTAAAAAGATAAGATGATCTGTTAAATCGATTTGGAATGCCACGCTATCTAAACACATCAATGTAAGTTAATGTTTGCCGTCGAGCGTAAGCGCTACTAGGCTAAGTTATGAGAAACACGGTTCCAACCATTAACAGTAACGCATCATCGAGCTAACGTTAAACGAGACTTTATTTAACACGTTATTACGCTAGCCGAAGTGAAAATCGCTGTCAGTTTACTGTTTTGTTGCTTCTATTTTTTCTACAATTTAGTGACTAACTCTTTCGCCAGAGTCGGTCACAACATTGAATGGGAAAAAGCTTATTAGGAGGTAAAGTTTGGTTTTATATTCGCACAATTCGTTCATTTAGAAGTCTCGGATATTGTTTTACCAATCTGTTACTAACTTGAATATTCGATCGAAATTAAGCATGCAAGTGTGACTTCAAAACAACATAAACACTGTTTAGTTGACTGTAAACAATGTTGTACTTTGATAGTCATTTGCTGCTAATATGATTTCCCCATTTAGAATTTGCAAAGAATACTTTTCTGACATTATATTATTGAGGAGAATGTCTGAATATCCGAATATAAAACCAACTTTACCTCAGTTGTTCACAAACCATGCTTGTCTGTTTTTTTTCTGATTGTAGTGCTATGTTCTGGTGTGCATTTTTTTTATTTTCCTGTTTATTAAAATTTATTTTGTCTACATGCTTTTCTCTTGAGGTTACTGCAGTTTACTTGTACAAGTATCTAAACAAATGTTTGTAAACGCATTTATTTTGAAAAATATTTAATATCATTAAGCTTTTTAGAATTTCACAAGAAAATGAAATCCAAGATCATTTAATTTCTAACAAAATACCATGTTAACTTAATATTCTGTGTGAGGAGGAGTCAAAAATTGTGGCAATTTTATGGTACCAATACTGTGGGTTGAACTGAAAATTTACCTTGGAATTGTACTTTGTAATAGTAGATACTGTACCTGGTGAGATTTTCCTACTGAGTAACATGTTTTTTTTTCTTACAATTTTTTTTAATCGCAGTTTCTCTGAAATCTCCAGTTGAAGACATCAAGATCTGTAACCTGTGCCTGGACAGACGTCTATTCCAGTTCTGCCTACACCACACTAATCTCTCTGCCTATGTATGGATCACTGACTATTATGTTCTCTGAAGGTATTACTGGAGCGAAAGAACAGCACCCATGACTGAAGTTTCTGTTAGTGACCAGTATATTTGAAGTCTGAGAAAGTTTTTTTTTTTTTAACAAGTTGCAAATGTTTTTTTTTTCCTCTCTCACACAAACACACCAAATGACTGGTTGTGCCTATAGTACAGTGTACTGACAATCTTTTAGCGTTTTTATGGTTGTATTAAATGCATCTTTATTGTTACAAAAATCTTAAGTAATTGTCACAACACAATGCACATTTGAGTTTTAATGAGAAGGAGAATTACCCAACAGGGCTCAACACTTTAAAAAAAAAAAAAAAATTTTTTACTGGCCTGCTGTGGAATTTAAATTTGAAATTAAGATGGAGAGCAGGAAGTAAAAAAACTGAATAGGAGACGTAAAGGAAAGTCCGTATTTTTTAAATTCATACCATATTACAGAAGAAATAAATAGAAATATTATGAAGAGGACCGTTTTTTACTGAAATAAAATGTATGCCCAGCTCTGACGAGACACAGTTTAAAGTAGTTTTGTTTTTTTACATATAGATTTTCATTGCTTTAAAATATTTTAATGTTTTTATATTTACAGTTTGTATATAAAATGAACGCTTAGCTTATTGTTCGCAGTGATCGTTATAATAGGATCATGTGCATTGCATATGATTATGCAGTATACGTTACATTCTTTGGTCGCAGCGCTGTATTTTATTTATTGCATTTAGTCATTAAACAATGATATTTTGAAAAAAAATAAAATAATTGTAATTAATAAACAAGCTTGCAATTCTTACCGGTTGTTGTAATATTTGAAGCTTGTTCTCAGACAAGTGTCTGGGTCACTAATACTTCGTATTTCTGGAAAATCCGAGATGGAATTCTAGTAAATGGTGGCACTGTAGACGAATGGCTTCCCGATAGTTTCACACAACCTAAAATAATTTGTTTTTATTTATTGACCCTGCTAATCCAGCAAGAATATTTTTTCTATGGTTGCATCTGAATTTTAGTTTCTGTGATTGTATCTTTCTAAATTCATTAAATAAATGTTGTTCTTTAAACAGTTTAAACATTGTGATTTAAACCTGTGTTTTGTTAATTTTGTTACTATGCACATCTGAAATAAAATGCATTTTTAACTCTAATGAAAAATACATGTTGAAATAGAACACAAATAGACAAATGTATTTAATATTCTACAGTTTTACTTTTTGAGTAAATGGTTTTGACTATTTTAGTCAGTAATTTAAATGTTCTCTCTGTTTGTTTAAGTGTAGAAGGTTTGAATGAATTCATGCTCTTAACAGATATTCACAGCTGTGTGTTTGTATCAATAAAAAATGATGACAGATTGTGGTGTGTTTTGTTATATATACAGAATAAATTATATTATGTATTCTTGTAAAAAAATGGTGATTAGGTCATATGGATTGGTTTAATGTTGAAAATGTTGTTTAAGCATTCATTTAAACGTTAAATCATTTAGATAGATTTTATGTTGAATATGTGTGGATTCTATGTTGTTCCAATCGACTTAAAATCAACATCGTTTCAACATTAGTTAGACAAACTAATTAGGTCAATTATATGTTGAATATGTGTGGATTCTACGTTGTTCCAATCGATTATAAATCAACATCATTTCAACATCAGATAGACAAACCAATTAGGTAGATTATATGTTGAAAATGTGTGGATTCCACGTTGTTCCAATCAACTATAAATCAACATCATTTCAACGTCAGGTGGACAAACCAATTAGGTTGATTACATGTTGAAAATGTGTGGGTTCTATAACGTCGTTTCGATCGACTGAATATCAACATCGATTCAACGTTGGGTAAGTAACCAATTGTGTCGATTTCAGGTTAGATTTGAATGGAGTGCCTGACGTCGTTTCAACATTACCCCGATGAGCAAAACGATGTTGAATCGATGTCAAAATTGATTTTAGGTTGAAATGATGTCATTTTGCTATCTGGGAAACAACAGGTAAATATTAAATAAATAACATTCGTAAACATTCAGGCAACATGTATATGTGCGTGTATTTTGATAATAGCGTGCATTATGGATGTAGATGGCGAAAGGATGTGGATGCGTTTGGGTGTGTGAGAACCAACGTGCTGATGGCTGACGTGTGCACCCGAATCGCCACAGGCTTTTATGGACTACTTAAGTAAGTTAATGTGTTTGATGTATAAGAGCACTGTTTATCTCCCAGGACAAGTCCCTCATCACACAGATGCAGCAGAGCCTCCTTGGGTTCCAACAGAGGAGGAACGAATGTGTGGCGCATCGCCAAAGGCTTATCCATCCTTATGACGAGTTTGATGAGTGGCATCCAAACTGGAGGCCATGTCATGAGCATAGAGCTTGTCCTTGAGCTCCACACTAAACTCATCCAGAAACAGGCAGAGAGTTGGCAAACTCAATGGCGTAGTCAGTGATGGAGCGTTGCCTTGGCGGAGTGCAGCAAGTGGTCATGAATCTTTCAAAGACAAAAAAATGACCAAACTTCCTTTTGTGTTGTTGGTCTTGGACTGTGTCATACTGCTTTCATCTTATCCACTTGAGGATGCAACTCTCCATTTCCTAGGCAATATTCCAGGTAATTGGTCTGTGCCTTCACCCACTCACACTTGCTGACATTGAGGGTCAAGCTTGCTGCTTGAATCTTGGCTAGGGTCTGTTTTAGGTGTTGCAGATGGTCTTCGCAGGACGTGGTGTAGATGCCTACATCATCGAGGTAGGCTGCAGACCACTCTTCACATCCCCTCAGCACTTGATCCATCAGCCGTTGGAATGTGGTGCCCCATGCCCCATGCTGGTGCCCCATGAAGCCCAAAAGGTAGAATGTCTGGACTCTTCTTCCAAGGGCACTTGCCAGTCGCCTTTACACAAGTCCAGAGTGGTAAGATATTTTGCTTGGCCAATCCTCTCGAGCAAATTATCCAAATGTGGCATTAGATATGCATCAAACCTTCAGTTTATAGAAGATGCATATTCGCAGGGTACCATCTTTTTTTGGAACAATGACGACTGGACTACTCCACTCACTTGTTGGGGGGTTCAATCACTCCCAGCTCAATCATGGAATCAATTTCTGTCTTGAATGGTTTTCACCAGACTCTCAGGAACCCTGTATGGTCGCTGTCTCGAGGGAGTTTGATTAACCAGTTAGATTCAGTGCTCCACAAGGTCAGTCCGTCCAGGCCTCTGATGAAATAACCTGGAATACTGGTTCATCAGGTGATGTAGCTCAGCTTGCTTGGATTTTTCCTAATGATTCAGCACCACTCCTGTAGATTGTGCTGACTCTGCACCTCTCTGCTCCAGTAGATCCTCCTCCTCTACCTCCTCCACTTTCCGGATCAGTAACAATGTCTCCTTGTTAGGTGGCTCCTTCCACTCCTTCAATAGATTAATGTAATATTTTTTTCTTTGCCTTTATCAGGGTGATAGACTTCGTAATTTACTTGGCCCAGATTTTGAAGCACTATAAAGGGCCCTTGCCACTTTACCAGTAATTGATTCATTGAGGCGGAAAGCAGTAACAACACTTTCTGAACAGGCAGCAGTTCACAAATTCAAGCATTCTGGTCGTACCACGGTTTCTGTGTCTTTTAGCCCTTCTTGATGTTCTCTTGGGCCTTCTCTCTGTAGGTCTCCAGGTGGTCTCTCATTTCAAGGACGTACTTATACCTTTCACCTTCTCTGTCGTCTCATCAGACACACTGGCCTCCCAGTTCTTTCGAAGGAGATTCAGTGGTCCTTGAACCCACCATCCATACACAAGCTCAAATTGAGGAAATCCTGCAGATGCTTGAGGCACCTCCCTGTAGGCAAACAGCAGAAATGTTAGCTACTTATCTAAGTCCTTCTCTGACACAAACTTGTGAAGTATGTTCTTCAGAATTTGGTTGAACCGTTTTACTAGTCCATCTATCTGTGGGTGGAATGGGGTGGTCTTAATTGCAGTGATGCCCAGTTGACGATGCATCATCTTCATCATTCGTGACGCAATGTTTGTTCCTTGGACTGTAAGTATTTCATTGGGTAATCCCACTCTAGAGAACAGCTGTACAAGAGCATTGATTACCTTGCTGGTGGTGATGGATCACAGAGGGAAAGCCCTAAGGTACCTGGTGGCATAGTCATTGATGACCAGAATGTAATGATGTCCAGATGTGCTCTTCTCCACTGGGCCCACGATATCCATCGCAATGTGCTAAAATAGCACAGAGATCACAGGCATGTGGTGCAATAAATCTGTACATCAGTGTACATGGAAGGCCATTTGAAACGTGAGCTAATGTGTGCATAAATATTTTGGAATGCAAGGTGCCCTGCCAAAAGGTATGTTATGTGCTACAGACAGAACCACAGGACGACAACATGTAGGGACAACAAATCGTGTGGATTCAGAGGTATGCATGTATAATACATCATTGATTATTACATACTTCTCCCCACATAAGTCCATTTTGTCCTCATTTGCCTTAGCAAATATACCCTGTCCAATGTCTTATCAGCCTTCTGCAGACTAGCAATGTTGTTCGGGATTTCCCAACTGTGAGTTTCAGACCCTTGGTTTGTGTTTCCGGGGCTAGAGTACCAAGTCCTTTTTCCAGCCACTTTTGACTTTTTTTCTGGGGCCTTTGGTCCCACCTTGCAACAGACTATTATGGAAGTCAGGCAACAGCTGCAAACCTGTTTTTGTCTGGGCCTGTGTTACCACTGGACATGACAGTGTGACATTCATAGGCAATTTTGTATCACAGTTCATGTTAAACAGTTCACTTAACACTGGTATATTCCTTCCCAAAATCATATCAGCAGGTGTTGTCATCGACAACAGCAACATTTAGCAAATGAAATTGGTCTTGTACCCTCACATTCACCTCAATTTGTGGATACTGTTTTACATCACCATGAACACATTGTACATTGACCATAGTTGTATAAGGCACATGTGTGACATGACTCCACTTTATCAATGATATTGAGCTACCAGTGTCCAACATGGCATTTACACTTCATTCATTCACAGAAGCTTTCACATAATGCGCTTTGTGAGCATTAATATTGTCACTGTCCCCTTCCCTTGGAATATAACAAAATACAGTCAATTTAGCTTTTCGCACAGGACACACAAGAGACTTGTGCACCAGCTGCTGGCAGTGAAAGCACACCAACGCCTTCCTAGTGTCAGTGTTCTGTGTTAGAACATGTTTATAGTTCTGATTAAGTTCTGTGCGGTTTCCAACAGTTTTAACAGCGCCTTTGTGTGGTTGAGAACACTGACTGCCTCAGTGAGCGTTAATATACTGCTGTGCCAGTTTCGCAGCCTTCAGTCCTGTTGTTGGCTCATGTTGCTTTACCCACACATGCACTTCATGTGGTAGGACCCGGAGTAATTGCTCCAAGACAATCATCTCACCAATTTCTTCTTTTGAATGAACATCAGGTTTCACTAAGCGCCGGTAAAGGTAACGCTGCTCTTGCTGTGCTTGTGAGTCAAGTCAGTTCCTCATCAATTAATACATTCCACCTCTAGTAGATGAAGTCGTCACTTCAGGAGAAGAGACAGGTTTAATGACTTGTGGTGATGTGGACTTGGGTTAAACGAGAGGAAGACCCTCGGTAACACTTTATTTTGATGGTCCATTTGAGTATTAGTAGACTGTCTGCTTAATATCTGTTGATACTGACATTTAACAGTCCTTCAACAGACATTTAACTGACTATACGAAACTTTGCAAGTACATGTCAACTTACACTAACCCTAACCCCAACCCCAAACCTAACCCTAACCTAACAGTCTACTTATAATCTAATGATAATTAGTTGCAATGTAACTTAAATTCAACAAACGGACCATCAAAATAAAGTGTGACCAGACCCTCCTCTATCTCTGCCTCCATAGACTCACCAGACACCCAGGCCACATCCTGCCACTCGTAGACATCTTGTCAGTTGCCATCCCACTTCTGACACCAAAAATGAGGTTGAAAAACCAGGAAGGCTCGTAGTGGGTTCTTGATGTATGGTAAAGTGAGAAAAACTTTTAAAAAAATTATGGCACTACTCGCTGATGTAACGTGGAAAGTGATGGTTTATTTACATTGTACGAGAGTAAAAACCAAAATAACCCAAAAACCCAGCAATGTAACAAAATAACCAAAAATAAAACAACAAATAACCAGCAAACAAATATACTTGTACAACCACACTTATTATAGGTCACAACAGGTCACAAATTGCTTACGGCACCATAGTAGCTTGCTCGCTCGCCAGGTTAACTGACAGTGAGTTGGCGTTTGGGAAACGGACAGAGAGGGCAGCATTGTTCCACCCGCATGTGGTAAAGAGTGTGCGGAACTTGATGGCACAGTCTGTGATGGAGCGTTGGCCTTGGCGGAGTGCAACAAGATGCCGAGAAGCTTCCAGTCTATAGACTGAGTGGTCAAATAACCTTTAACATCTCCTCCTTGAAGGCCTTGCACTGAGCGCAGATCTCAGATTGCCAAATTGACATACCCTAGTCCCTCGCTCTGCCCTCCAGGAGAGATAGTATGTAAGTGATTCTGTCCCGATCCTTGGTGAAGGTCAAAGGCTGGAGGGAGAACACAGCCTCACATTGGGTCAAGAAAGCACAGCACCGTGATAACATAGTAGGTGTGCGAGTGCGCACGAGCAGACAGGAATGAGAGGGAGACAGAAATAAGATGGGAAAAAACCCTGACATTATAGGAGTCATTTTTGCTTGTAATTGCCTTCATGTTTCCCTTTTAAATTTAAGGATGTTGCATACCCAGAAAGCAAAATAACTCCGGAACGGATCCACGCCGGAGGTATTACATGATCCGGAACGGATCCGCAAAACGGGTCCGTACTGGAGTCCACTTGCACAGCACAACGCATCCGAAGGATTCCGGATCCGAACCGGACCCGTTCCAGACCTTACCCGTGTCCGCTAATAAAGCTGTTCATCCACCCCGGAGCCGATCCAGACCCGCTGATAGAGTAGCTCATCCGGCCCGGATTCGATCCAGACTCGCTGATAGAGTAGCTCATCCGGCCCGAATCCGATCTGGAACCGGACCCATTGATGAAGTAGCTTATCCGGATCCGATCCAGACCCTTTCATTAGTAAATAATTCGGTGCTGATACCTTGAGTTTTCTAATTCAAAACTAATCTGGGCAAAACTACCTAAAGAAATATCTAAAATGGAACAACATTGCTCAATAAAAGCTTGCACATTTAACATGTTGGTAACACTTTATAATAACTACACACTATGAATCATTTACTAAGCAATAGCATCTAGTGAATTCATTATTTGTTAAGCATTAACTCTACATTAATAAGTGTTAGTAAGCAGTTTATAACTGCAGCTACAAATGCTGTATTCTTGACTTACAACCACATTTATAATGTGCTTAATAACTGTACTTTCATACTTTACTAATGATTTATTTTTCATTGCTAAATTAAGCATTGCATTATTTACAAACCAGTTATTTAAGCATAGTTAGTTGATTTTTAAGATAATTCAGAATGAGTTAGTAAATGAGGCAACCCAGTGGCGCAGTAGGTAGTGCTGTTGCCTCACAGCAAGAACGTCGCTGGGTCGCAGGTTCGAACCTCGGCTGGGCTGGGTCAGTTGGCGTTTCTGTGTGGAGTTTGCATGTTCTCCCTGGGTTCGCGTGGGTTTCCTCCGGGTGCTCCGGTTTCCCCCACAGTCCAAAGACATGCAGTACAGGTGAATTGGGTAAGCTAAATTGTCCATAGTGTATGAGTGTGAATGTGTGTGTGGAAGTTCCCAGAGATGGGTTGCGGCTGGAAGGGCATCCGCTGCGTAAAATCGTGCTGGATAAGTTGGCGGTTCATTCCGCTGTGGCGACCCCGCAAGGGACAAAGCCGACAAGAAAATGAATGAATGAATGAGTTAGTAAATGATTAATAAACTATTAAAATTTACATTTATAATTCTTATTATTCGGCCATTTAGTAATAGTTTATTTATATTACTATGCATATTGAGAAACAGCTATGGTAGTTGTAGCTGTGTGAACTTAAACAACATCTCTGAATGTAAGACGCTCAAAGTTCAATGCAAAATGAGACATTGGCTTTTTTAGCTTAGCAGAGCGTAAAGTGAATGAAGTTTGGGGACTACAAAAAAATACATCCGGGCTAGTGAGATCAAAAGGGCGTTTGGTTACACATATTTAACACACAGATACACCCTGCGCAGCAAAGGGGCGTGGCCAGAGGTGCTGTAATGTTACAGCAGAGAAAGCTAAAATGCCGTTCAAATGATGCTATTTCCACAGAGGTCATTCTGTTTCTGTATTTGGGCTTCCAAAGGACACGACACAGAGAGAGAAGTGCTTACAGTTTAACTTTAATTATGTTTCAGAGGAGTATAAAAATATATATAGCAAGCATTTGACGAAAGGAGAACTTCCAGAAACTCTCTCAGTTCAGTGCTGGATTCAGCTAAAAACTCCTCAAAGAAGGAGCAGCTCCAACAAGCAGAAGCTGTGTACGGTGAGCAGCAACCTGTAAGTATTTTTATTTGTTAAAATTGACCTATGACACACAAAGTAGCTATGGTTCCATCCAAAAATGCGAAAAAACTTTATGCGCAAAACTGGATTATTGCATAAAACACGTGCGAATAAAGCAGCGTTTCCATCCAATAAGTCAAAGTGAACAAAATCGTCACTAAATAACAGTAAAAACGGAATTTGCTGTGGTAGGTGCAAGTAAACGGCTTTTTGTCTCGTTTTACGCTTGAGCAGCTAAATGAATGCCAAAGTTTATTTAACTGATTGTATTTTAATTACATTGCAACATCGATGCTGTAAAAGGAACAGAATAAAATGGAAAAAAATTACAATAACCGTTTACCAGAAGTTTATCAGTATGGAAAGAAACACTAGCTCTGGATATACCCTATTAACACAGTATGTGTTTTTTCACTCCTAAGACTACTATTTTATTCTTAAGAATGTTTGATTTAATTATAGTCATTTTAATTATATAATAATCAGGCATTGGAATCAGAATGTAAAAACATATATCGTAAACAAATAAATAATAAATGTTAACAAAAAAGTGCGAGGTAAAAAGTAACAGAGGCTGCGATATCTGTTAGTAGATCTATTTTCAGTTGACAGACACCCACATGAAAATATACTATAGTAATTTATAGTAAAACTATAGTGTTTTTTTAACCATAATGACACTGACACCTCCAATAGAAAAGATTGCTGCACAATCAACTAAAATGTTGCTAGAATTGTTTTTATATATGCGCGATATATATTGCATCATCAATGACTATTGAGGTCATGTCTATGTGTTGTGTGATAAGTCTATATAATGATTATTGTGACAGGCCTAAGAAGCATGGAAAAATGTAGGCATAAACCAAAATAAACTCAAACTAGTATCCTATACCAGAAACAAAGAATTGTGATAAAAGTGGGTTTTCTAAACTAAAATATTTGTATAAATCTTTTTCAATTGCACATTTAATACATGTTAAAAGTAGTAGTATATACCATTATTTAACAAAGTAGCTGGCTTTCAGTTCAAAACTGTTTTAATCTTACATTACTCAAATGGTTGAAAAAAGTGAAATGGCCTCCACGTTCACACTGCGAGGCTTAGTGCTCAAATCTGATTTTTTCTCAGATCTGATTTTTTTGCCTAGCTGTCACACTGTTGTTATAAATGTGGCCAATATCAGATTTGCAGTGTGAACAGATCATGGTCGTAAACTGACCCGCATGCACAGAAGTATAGTTACGGACAGTGGTGGCTGGTCAATAGAGGGCGCTGGGGCGCCACCCCCTTCAAGTTAGACCCCTTTAATATGTTAATGTTTATTATCACAAATAATAAACCGGACTAATGAGTGTCTATGTAGGTACACGAACTTTTGCAATGCACGTGATATGACGATAAGCTCTAATTGGCCTGTTTTAAATTGTCTTTGTGGCGCAGCGCTCTGCATCCCGAACACTCCCATTTTTGTTGTTAGAACGAATCATATTTGTTTTTATATGATTGGCCTTATGTGATTGGACCATTCTCACCAAAGAGCTTAGAATGCAATTTCTCGAGATGAAGGAAAATTCTGTTGTATCTTTGCAAAGATATCCGTTCACAAGGCGTTTGGATGAAGAAAAAAAGAATCAAGGAGCTTGGACCAGATCGACCTTCCTTGCATATTCACCAATAGTCAAGTGATGGCGAGCGCGCATATATTCGGGGCTTTTCCAGCACTTGTTATGACAAACGGAGTTGGCTGGCAGGTTGTGATGTATGTCATGCCTTTTACTATTTCCGTGTTTGCTGTTTCAAACAGCATGACGCAAGGGAGGCTGAATGCATTGGCCATGCTGTCAATAGAGAAGAAACTGGTGACTGAGATGACTGACTTTAACCAAATCAAATCAAATCACTTTTATTATCACATCATCAGCAGCACGTGTGCTATGATGAGTGAAAAGCTTAGGTGCTGGCTCCAGACAGTGCAAAATACAGACAGTGTAAATACAACGACAGTGCAAAATACAGACAGTGCAGAATACAGACAGTGCAAAATACAGACGCTGGAGTCGCTGATGATTCTTTTGGCTTTCCTCATGCACCTCCTGGTATAGATGTCCTGGAGGGAGGGAAGCTCACCTCCTACTACGCGTCCAGCAGTTCGCACAATCCTATGTAGACCTTTGCGATTGCTGCTGGTGCTGTTTCCGTACCAGGTGTTGATGCAGCCAGTGAGGATGCTCTCCACAGTGCAGGTGTAGAACGAGCGGAGGATGTGGGGGCTCATTCCAAACCTCCTGAGACGCCTGAGGAAGAAGAGGCGTTGTTGTGCCTTCCTCAGCAATGCGTCTGTGTGGGCAGTCCAAGTAAGATCCTCAGCGATGTTTACTCCAAGAAACTTGAAAGTGCTGACCCTCTCCACTGGTGTCCCGTTGATGGTGATGGGAGTGTTCTTTCTTCTCTCTCCTGAAGTCCACCACCAGCTCCTTGGTTTTGCTGATGTTGAGTGAGAGGTGGTTTTCCTGACACCGCTGCGTCAGAGCGTGCACCTCCTCTCTGTAGGCCGTCTCATCATTATCGGTGATTAGGCCCACCACCGTTGTGTCATCAGCAAATTTAACAATGACATTGGAGCTGTGTTTGGATGTACCTGGGTGTTATTCTGGATGATGGCTTGAGCTTTGACAAACAAATAAATGCAGTGGTCAAATCCTGCTTCTTTCAGCTTCGACTTTTAAAAACAGTCAAATCTATTTTATCTAGAAAAAATTTTGAAAAAATAATTCATGCTTTTATTACCACTAGATTGGACTATTGTAACTCATTATACTTTGGGATTAGTCAGAAAACCTTATCCCGGTTACAATTAGTCCAAAATGCTGCTGCAAGGCTTTTAACAGGTACCAAGAAACATGACCACATTACACCAGTTTTACGCTCTTTGCACTGGCTGCCTGTGCACTATAGAGTCACTTTTAAAATGCTTCTCTTGGTTTTTAAATCTTTAAATGGCCTGGCACCTTCTTATTTGTCAGACATGTTAATTGCTCATCAGCCTAGTCGGTCTCTTCGGTCATCTAACCAGAGACTGTTATGCATCCCTAAGTCGAGGCTGAAATGCAGAGGTGACCGTGCCTTCGCAGTAGCTGGTCCTAGGCTGTGGAATGCTCTGCCCCTCTGTATTAGATCTGTTTCATCCCTGTCTGTTTTTAAATCTAGGTTGAAAACTTACCTCTTTGATTTGGCATTTTATCAGTGAGAATTGTCTGTTTTAGCTATAATTTTATATATATATATATTGTTTTTTCTCTGTTTTGAGTTGTATTGTACAGCACATTGGTCAACCTCTGGTTGTGTTAAATAGTGCTATATAAATAAAATTGACATTGACATTGACATTACAGTCATGTGTGTACAGGGAGTACAGGAGTGGGCTGAGAACACAGCCCTGTGGAGCACCAGTGTTGAGGATCAGTGTGGATGAGGTGATGTTGTTCATTCTGACCACCTGGCGTTTGCTTGACAGGAAGTCCAGGATCCAGTTGCACAGAGAACTGTGTAGGCCCAGAGCCTGGAGCTTCACCACCAGCTTGGCAGGCACTATGGTGTTGAATGCTGAGCTGTAGTCCACAAACAGCATTCTCACATATGTGTTTTTGTTTTCCAGGTGAGACAGAGCAGTGTGCAAGGTGAAAGCAATAGCATCATCGGTGGAGCAGTTGTTTCTGTATGCAAATTGCAGAGGGTCAGTGTTAGCGGGCAGTACAGAGCAGATGTGGTTTTTAATCAGCTTCTCAAAGCACTTGCTGTCAGTGACTACGTTTACATGGACATCAGTAATCGAATTATTTGCTTTAATCTAATTAAGATAATAATATGATTAAGGTGTTTACATGAGTTGCTTTTTGAGTGTTACTTTCATGATCGCGTTTTACATGTTATAGCACATAGTTCGATTAACGTCATTGCGTCACCGCGCTATCCGCATTTCCTCTGGCGTTTCGTGTAATTTCGGGTGTTTCATTTTTAATTTGTCGACTTTAACTGCAGTTTGGCACTTTAACTTTCATTCACGAACATGTCATGCAAGCCCACCGTGACAAACGAGATATTGGATGCAACTATGAACTGCTGGAAGAGTTGTTTTATGGAAGTTCATACCGCATGCTGAAGGGAAGAAAAAAAAACCCTCCGCATTTCACGATGCAGTTGTCTGTGGTCTGCACTGACTCGGTAGGTGCAAAGTGTCAATCAGCCGTGCGTGTGTGTGTGTGTCTGGGTGTGTGTGTGGACTACCCTGTTGGAAAAAGCGGCTTAAAGTCCTACATGAGGGTAATAGTTCGATTAAGGTGTTTACATGTATATACTGCACTCTAATAATGCGACTAAAATCGGCATACTCCACATGTCTTAATTCGATTTCTCTTTAGTTCGATTATGACCTTAATCTGATTAAATTAATCGAAAATCGCTGTTTACATGGTAGACTCTTAATCAGAGTATTGTCTTAATCGCATTAAAATCGAATTATTGGTGTCCATGTAAACGTAGTCACTGTCAGTGCAACCGGACGCCAGTCATTCAAGCATGTGGTTTTAGCTGATTTCGGTATTGGCACAATAGTAGCTGTCTTAAAGCATGTGGGAACCACAGACCGAGAGAGCGAGAGGTTAAAGATGTCCGTGAAAACCCCCGCTAGCTGGTGTGCGCATGCTTTAAGTA
The DNA here is from genome assembly GCA_903798195.1 of Danio kyathit. NCBI lineage: Eukaryota > Metazoa > Chordata > Actinopteri > Cypriniformes > Danionidae > Danio > Danio kyathit. Next base: position 38,260,376 of record LR812519.1, read on the forward strand.
CACGTCCAGGGATGCCATCTGGGCCCGTAGCTTTTCGGATGTTCACGCGACGGAAAGATCTCGTTAGATCCGCTACAGAAACAGAGAGTGTGCTGGCGGTTTCTGTGTCGGCCGCGGGAGCGCGCTGTGTGTGTGCGCTGTCCTGGGCTTCAAAGCGGGCGTAGAACGAGTTGAGCTCGTCCGGGAGAGACGCAGCAATGTTTACAGTGGCGGATTTGTTACTTTTAAAGTCCGTGATGTAATTAAGTCCCTGCCACATGCTCCTTGCGTTACTGGTGTTAAATTGACCCTCTACCTTGTCTTTGTATTGACGTTTTGCTGCTTTGATCGTTTTCCTGAGGTTGTAGTTTGCTTGTTTTAGTTCCTCAGCATTTCTGGATTTACCAAAAGGTAATTGAAAAATTTTCAAGCCAGAAAGAAAGGAGAGCAAAATTTATTTTCAAGTAGTGCTACTGGCCAGTGATTAGGCAACATTTGTGTGTGTGTGTGTGTGTGTGTGTGTGTGTGTGTGTGTGTGTGTGTGTGTGTGTGTGTGTGTGTGTGTGTGTGTGTGTGTGCGCGTGTTTACTGATTATCTTGATTACTTCATTACTGATAATAAACCCAAATTGAACTAAAATGAACTGATTTGTGATGCATTTATTGTATGCTTTAGTCATATTTTAGTTTTTTGATACATCACCTGAAAAATGGCTTTTACACTCTTACTTACCAACAGTTAGATTTTTTTCTGGTGTTTGCGCCCCCCCGCACCAAATGTCTAATTATGCACACAATGTGTATACATTACTGTATGAAGCACGTTGTCAGATTATGCTTAATATGATTATTGCACTTTTCACAGACAACCGTGGTGTATTACATGAACTTTAAAGGTTGTTCTGCTACTACTAATGTGTATTTCGGCATTTGAAACCTAAAACAAGTCCCTTGTGATTGAAAACACTGATCATTTGTGATTTATGAGAACTGCGGCGCGCGTCTGTCTGACCACCGGGGTAGTGAACTCATTAAGGGTTAATAAGCAGCTGCAGACTGAACTGTGAAGGCGGAGTTGGTTTATCTCCATTTGCAGTTATTTTATTTTACTTTGTTATAAACAACAGACACGTGAAGATGGGGGGTTTGGGTGCTTGAGCTCCTGCTGTTTATTCGCTCGGAGATAATGTTTGTCCTTAAAATGAAAGTGCCCCCTCCTTTGTGCATGGATCCCCTTTCCGCAACACCCCCAATGCTCTTTAGCATCGCGATCATCCCGTACCCCGATCGTTAACCAGAGTAGTTAACAAGCACCAGTTTTTCCTTCAAAATCTTTTTCAAAATGAACAACCAACTTTCTGTGGTAAAGTAATCGCCCTGTGTGTTATTCTACTATGCTGCAGAGCTGTAGATGATGTTTTCAGCACAGAATGATGACGTATGTCGCTCAAAGATTATGTAAAATTACATAAAATCCGACATAGCTTAAGTATGTCAAATATAACATGGGGAGAAGCATGTAAAAATGTAGGCATAAACCAAAATAAACTCAAACTAGTATCCTATACAATAACCAAAGAATTGTTATAAAAGTGGGGTTTCCACACTGAAATATTGGTATGAATCTTTGGAAATTGCATATTTATTAAATATATTTATAAAATGTTGTGGTATATACACCATTGCCGTTATTTAACAAAACAGCTGGCTTTCAGTTCAAAACTTAAATGGTTGAAATGGCCTCCAAGAGACTTGAATGAACTGTAAGCTACACACACACACACACACACACACACACACACACACACACACACAGAGAGAGAGAGAGTGAGTGAGATCGATAGAGTATCACAAAAGTATCATTTGAAATAATTATCTAACAGAATATATTTGTCAAAATATAACGTTAGACAAAAAGTCGCGAACTAGAAGGAGGCAAGTATAAAAATTAGCGTCAGGCCCAACTTGTCTCGCTGCGATTTGGCTGGAAAGGGGTGATAAATTATGATTAATTAGGCGCTCATGGCTGGATTAGAAACCAAATACGTAATTAAATCTCCTCCCCACCCATAAATTGCGTCCAAATAGCTTTACTCAAACGTTATTTACCAAAGCTATTTTTTATGTTACTCAAATTTATGCTAAAGACAACTGAGGAGCTAACTTTAGCTTATTTTGGCTTAATTTTGACATAATCATTTCAGGATAAAAAAACACACCAAACACAGCAATACTGATTACATAAATGCACAGATAAAATATATTTTAGCTATATTTACCGTTTGCCGATCTACGGGATCCTGCTGCTTCACTCTGACGACTGCACTCAGCGACCGCGACCATTGAAATGGGCTCGTAAGTTCAGCGAATCCGCCCAGGGTCTGTTGCAAGCCCACGAACTGACAATTCGCTGTCCAGAGGTGGGGCACATTGTTGGCGAATAGCCAAACAGATTCTGACATCATAGCGGAGCTGGCAACTTGGGGGCGGGTCCGCCCTGGAGTCTTTTGCTATCAGGGTAATAAATTCCTTAAAGTAGTTTTAATTTAATAAGTGATATTTCTTTGCTGAGTCCTTCTTAAAGATATTGCTTTAAGAAGGCATATAATAATCTTTACACACAGATGCCGCATGAGCAAATGGGTTTATTTATTTATTTTTAAATTATATAAATGATACAAAATATCAATACAACAGAAAGACATAGGCTGCAACTTTACGAATTACGTATCAACTTTTTTTAGGCTCAACACAATAGTGTCACATTCATTCATTTTCTTTTTGGCTAAGTCCCTTTATTAATCAGGGGTTGTTACAGCGGAATGAACCGCCAACTTATCCAGCATATGTTTTTTACGCAGCGGATGCCCTTCCAGCTGCAACCCATCACTGGGAAACCCAGTACACTCTCATTCACATACATACACTATGGATAATTTAGCTTACCCAATTCACCTATAGAGCATGTCTTTGGACTTCTGGGGGAAACCGGAGCACACAGAGCACACACACGAACACGGGGAGAACATGCAAACTCTACACAGAAATGCCTTCTTGCTGTGATCGTGCTACCCACTGCGCCACTATGACGCCCCAGTATCACATTATATCTAGGCTAAATAAAATAGCTTATACTATATTAAAAGCATTTAAAGAATTACAAAAATATGTGCATACATATAAAAGAAGTATGACATATATATGTCACAAATACGCAGGAGACCCAAATGCAAGTGAATGCAAGTTGATTTATTAACAGGGATAACAGGAAATAGCAACTGGTATAGATCTCACCAGATATTGAGGGATAGGGTAGAGCAATAATGCATCTCCCAAGGAAATCGACAACGCTTAACAGCGGTAATAGTTCTTCAGAGCAGCAAAACAAAGTGAATCTCTTGTGAGTGTCATCAGTGCAAACAACTTCAAGGAAACCAAGCCGTGCATGACAAGTCCAAAAGCAACAGACTCTATGATGACTCACCACCAGCGGATTCAGCGAGAGAAGCCTAACAGGGAACAGACACAGACGTGAATCACAACGAACTGACAACACGAGATACAAACACTGAATAGATAAAGGCGCGCGGTAACGCGCTGCACCTGTGGTTCACTGATTAACAGCTGAGCGATGCTGAGCAACAGAAAAGCATATGACTGCTCAGCTGACAACATGTAAACACACACAGCCACACGGTGAAGGTGCACCCAAACAAACACACCCATACCCACACACACACATATACTGTAAGAGAAACAGACAGATCCACAACCGTGACAATATAAAAGAAGTAGGCTAGCCTAAATAAATAAACAAACATAAAACAAACAAAAGATATAACAATTTAGGCCTATACAATACAAATAAATAAAAAAGTTGCATGTTCTGCAGCAAGCTATTGAAGCTCTAGGGCTATTGGCCGGACCAGCCCTGATGAAAGCCTTGGCTCGTACTAGCCCGTCAGTGGAAATGCGGCAAATATAACTACAGAAGAGTCAAGACTTATAAATTTGAAAATTATCTAAACTCATTGTTAATTTTAAAGCAAGATGCTAATGGATTAATTAGATTAAGTGATGTATCAAGGTAAATTAAGAGTCTTCCCACCAGATGCTGGAGATTGTCTGAACGGATTCAAAAATGGTTATACTCAACTGTTTAACTCCAGAGGACGTAGAAAATGAATCTATTTCCTAAAATTGGAGTGTCCTTCTCACTGGCACATTCAAAAAAATTCTACAAAAAATGCAAAGACATTATGTGTGGCAGACTGTTACAAGTAGCATTGTTCGTTCTAATGACTTGCAAACTACTGCCCAGATTAGGTTCAGACTATTCAGCAGAGAGCTAGTATATATTGAATCATAAACCATAAACAAGAGATAATAAAGTAAACCACAGGCAATTGTACACAATCAGTTTCATGAATCTACAATATTTTGCAAAGCAGTCAGAAAACATTTAGCAGTTGTTCTAAAGATTGAGAAATTGAAAGTGCACGTGTCCAGACTCTTTTTGTACATTTAGAACTGCAATACTTCAAAAAAAAGCAATTAACTTCCTTTGCCATTCAACCAAGAATCATGCCTAATCAGAGGTCATTAACACACTGTTAATTTCACTTCATGAAGTCCCTTTAACACATCTACAATGTGGTTGTCATAGTGAGAGGAGTTTTTGTGCAGATCGTACATTGTTGTTTTGTGTTCCATTATTAGATGGTATGAAAACAACAATGTTTTATTTCTCAAACAAAGCTCCTCTCATAAATGAAAAGATACAATGAATCAGCATAAAAGAAAATTCACAGAACCATGCATCTATACGCCTACTTTCAAATTGTAAATAAGGTCAATTGGCTCTCAGAATAATCAAAACACTTCTTTCTTTCTGAACACTTCAAGGCAGGTCATCAGGAGAGCTCTCTCTCTCTCATAAAATAAGGATGCTAAAGCTTTATTCTTAGACATTCAATTCTAACCTAATTCTGAACTCAAATTTTAATTCTGCATTTTATCAGTCAACAATGGATCATTTTACTGCAGTCAATTAACTGTTTTCCTTATTATTATTATCATATTATTATTATTGTAAGATTTCATTAAAAAAATTCTTAAATAATGTTTCATATGTTTCCTTTTGAACAGACAATAACTGTATAAGATGTAAGACAGTCATGCAATAAATTCATCCTTCATTTTTATTTTTATAACACTTTTTAAATGTAAATTGTTCACACACTACAGTCAACTTAGTTCATCCAATTAAACTATATAGTGTATCTTTACCCAGAGGAAACCCATATAAACATGGGAGAACATGCAAACTTCACAAACATGAAGACCAACTCCGTCGATGCACAGCTCCAACAGTCCCAACCAAGCACACAAGATGACAGTAGTGAGGAATCAAATCTTCACCAACTGACATACTGTAAGTGAGAAAAAAGAAACCATAAAAAGAAACCAGGCTCAACTGGGCTCACCAGTTCTTCTAACTAACGCCATGTTTTTTAATTATATCACCTAGTGGTAACTAGGCCAAGAACTTGCCTTATGGTACCTCACATTGTACCTGTGATCAATAGGATGCCTCTTCATTAACTGACACATATTGATAACATTCAGATAGTTAAGACCTGAACCAAACCAATGTAGTTTCACTAATACCTATATAATTTTTAAGCCTATTAATGAGAATGTTAAGATCAATAGTATCAAAACAGCAATGAGATCCAACAACACTAACAGAAAAATGCAGCGACAGTCGGACGATAGTAACCGGTCATTTGTAAATCTTATGCTGTGTTCACACCGGACGCTGTACTGTACACGCGGATAAATTGCGCTATTCACTTGTAAATAGAAGCGTGAACATTTTGAGTTACCCGCTTCATTTGCGCATCAAATTCACTGTCTGCCCCGTGACTCTAGCTTCGTTGCTAAATGGCTAACATGGATTTTATTGAGAGAAAAGATGTGTGCTTTAGGAAGACTAAAAACAGCATTGATTAGCTGTGCCTAAGTCCACTAGATCCGTTCAATCCGGCCCGCGACTGGATTCCAAAATTGTGAGGATCTAAAAGAAAATAGTGGTCCACACTAGGGCTGTGCAATAAATCGAAATCGAATCGCGATTTGGAATGTTGCGATTAGCTAATTGCAAAAGGCTGCGATATAACATGTATATTATTTAACTGCCCACACTCAGAGCAAATGCATGAATGCCGTCTGTGTGTGACAATCGTCTGTGTGTGACAGCCTTCCTAGCCAATCGAGTGAGCACACTTTCATACTGCCTAATCAGAATTGCGCAACTGAACGATGCGAAACGCCCACAATAACAAACAGGAAAGCGCAAACGGCTGCATGAGGAGCGTCTTGCTAAAAAGCAGGGGCGTAGATTTAGCATGGACGGAGGGGATGCGGAGGAGGACCAACTATTGAAATGTCCCCACCAATAATTTAATTAACTTAAAAAAAATCACGCTGTCAATATTAACCTAGACATGTTAACCTAAAAAGGCTGTGCCTTTCCCTGCTGTCATGTGAGAGGCTGTAGCTGCGTTCAGGAAAGCAGCGCCAAAACAGCGCAGGTGAATTCCCTGTGCAAGAATGAGGTGTGTGAGGTCTGACACGCACAGGTGAGGATTGCGGCAGCAAAAAAGGACATAAAGAGCTTTTTTCAACGAAAAGTGTAAAGGCCGTCACACACCGGATGCGACGCTCAGATAACCCCAGTGCGTCTGGAGGCTAGGTTTCAGGAGGCATTGGCAGTTCATATAACCCCAGTGGGTCAGGAGGCTTAGGTTCAATGAGCACTGGCAGTTCATATAACCCCAGTGGGTCAGGAGGCTTAGGTTCAAGGAGCACGGGCAGTTCATATAACCCCAGTGGGTCAGGAGGCTTAGATCCAAGAGGCACTGGCAGTTCATATAACCCCAGTGGGTCAGGAGGCTTAGGTTCAAGGAGCACTGGCAGTTCATATAACCCCAGTGGGTCAGGAGGCTTTGGGACGTCACACGGCTCTGGCGGTACTGGAAGTCACATGTCTCTAGCACATCACACGACTCTGGCAAATCACACGGCTCAGGTAGCCCTTCCTGAAACTCAGGTGGTAATTCCAGTCCTTTGTGGAACTCGGGTGACGGCTCTGACCTTTCGTGAGACTCAGGTGACGGCTCTGACATTTCGTGAGACTCAGGTGGCGGCTCTGGCCTTTCGTGGGACTCAGGTGACGGCTCTGGCCTTTTGTGAGACTCAGGTGACTGCTCTGGCCTTTCGTGAGACTCAGGTGACTGCTCTGGCCTTTCGTGGGACTCAGGTGGGTCTCGTACCCCTGGCCCTTCGAGGGATTCAAGAAGATCTGGCGCCTGTCATTCGGGGAATTCAGGAGAATCTGGCGCCCGCCCTTCGGGAAATTCAAGTGGATCTGATGCTCGCCATTCGAGGGATTCGGAGGTTTCTGGCGCCCCGCCATTCGAGGGATTCCAAGGTTTCTTTAGCTCGCCATTCAAGGGATTCCAAGTTTTCTGGCGCCCGCCATTCGAGGGATTCCGAGGTTTCTGGCGCCCGCCATTCGAGGGATTCCGAGGTTTCTGGCGCCCGCCATTCAAGGAATTCCGAGGTTTCTGGCGCCCGCCATTCAAGGAATTCCGAGGTTTCTGGCGCCCGCCATTCGAGGGATTCAGAGGTTTCTGGCGGCGGCGGCAGCTCTGGTGGCGGCGGCGACTCTGGCAGCTCTGGCAGCTCTGGCGGAGACTCTGGCGGCGGTGGCGACTCTGGCAGCTCTGGCGGTGACTGAGGATCTGGCAGCTCTGTCGGTGACTGAGGATCTGGCAACTTTGGCGGTGACTGAGGATTTGGCAGCTCTGGCAGCAACAGCTCTGGTGGTGGCAGCAGCTTTGGCAGCTCAGGTGGTGATGGCCATTCTGGTGGCTCAGGTGATGGCATTTCAGGAACAGGAACTTGAACTGGAACTATAACAGGAACAGACTCGGAACAGGAAGCCATCTTGTGAGCTGGGGAACTGGATGCGGCCATCTTGAGAACTGGGGAACTGGAGACAGTCATCTTGTGAGCTGGATGACTGGAGGCGGCCATCTTGTGAGCTGGAGGACTGAAGGTGGCCATCTTGTGAACATGAGGACTGGAAGTGGCCATTTTGTAAACTGGAGGACTGGAGGTGGCCATTTTGTCAACTGGGGTGGCCTTTTCGTCAATTGGAGGACTGGATTGGGCAGCAAGCCCCGTCGCCAGCGGGTCTTGCTGTTTATTGCCCCCCCTCCCCAAAAAACATTTAGGGGTTTCCTCCACTTTGCCAACAGTGAAGGAGGACCCACTCATCTGTAATGCTAGTTCAATGTATATTTCTAACGTCCAGTGGGGCTGGTGTAATGGCATTGTGGAGTACAGTGGTTCAGAAAGTCCTCCACAGAAGAAAATCATTAAACATACCTCGTCCCAAGAGGCTGAATGAGCCAGTTCAATGAATTCCTCCACATACTCTTTTATTGGATTCCTGATTGAGACGCATAATCTTGACACCCGCTGGATCCATGTTGTGGCCGAGTCTTCTGTAACCAAGGATAGACGCTGACAACAGGGTGCGGATCCAAATGCAGGTTTTTATTAAAGGGATGGTCAGGCAAGCAATGATCAATACAGGAGCAAACAGATGTATAAAGGCAATCCAGAATCGTAGTCAATATAGTAGGCAGATGGTCACAAGGCTGGCAGCAGACAGGGAGAAACAGACAAGAACAAGACAAGGAAACGCTTAGAATTGTAACTGATAACAGATAACATGACTCGGCCACTGGAGTGAGTGTGTGTGCTGTTTATGTACTGTGTGTAATCAGCTCTTGAGCGGCTTCAGCTGTGGGATGTAATCAGTGATGATATGGAACCGGTTGTGTGTGATGTGAGAGTAGTGCATGTTTGGAGATGTAGTCCATTAGATGGCGGATTTGTAGTCCATTAGTGAATGTGCATGTTAACCAGCGATCTATGGGGAGAAGATCACTGGTGATCGTGACAACAGCTAAATGCAAAAGTATATGATCCCTGACTGCCAGTTCTCCTGATCTCTCCGAGTAGCATGTGCAATTTCGGTTGAAACAGTTTGTCAGAAAAACTACAGCCTGTGCTCCATCCTACATTAACTCATATATGAGACATGTTTAATTTGCACTACGGCTAAAATAAACAGAAGTCTTTATTAAACTTTCTCTTTATCAGTTAAAAAGCATTCTTTTAACGTTACACTGTCTGTAGCCAGCTTTTTGAATGGGTTATTTTTGCAGTTATTCGCCTGATTTTCTATTTAATTATGAGGTATAAATATTACATTTTAATGACATTTTAAGAACTAAATTTTGCTGCATTATCTTGTCAGATGGTTGTCATAACCACACTTTTTGATGTACCAAAGTGTATTTTAAACCATTTTGTCAAATTGCTTATCACACTATTTTACTATTTTAAGGCCCAGTTTCACAAACAGGGCTTAGATTAAGCCAGGACTAGGTCTTAGTTAAATTAGGCTATTTAAGCCACATTTATAAAAATGGCATTAGAAAAATATATTACTGGTGTGCACCTGGAGAAAAAAATGACATGTATTTTAAGACATCTCACTGCAAGTTATTTTGAGTTGAGACAGCTCAAACATGCAATTTAATCTTGACTAGCCTTAAACCTTGTTTGTGAAACCGGGGGTAAGTGTTTATTTACAAATGTGCATTTAGACTGTAAGTTTAATATTACAGTTTTATAAAAATAATGAAAATTTATAATAAACAAATGAAAATATAATTTTAATATACAAATGTATTATCTTTCATTACACACACACACACACATACGCACACACATATATATAAGTACAATTTCAGAGATGTTTGCTAATATAAGTTAATATCTTTTAAGCTCATTTTTTAACTATCACTGCATTTTAGCAGTAAGAAGCTAAAATACAGATTATTGAATTATTCACTTGACTACAAAATTAAATCGCAAATCAAATCGAAATCGCAATATCTGTCAAAAAAAAAAAAAATCGCAAAATTATAAGAATTAAAAAGTATAAACATTAAACATAATGTTAAGCCAAAATGAGATTTTTATTTGATTTTCTTCTTGGGGGTCCGGTCCTAGTAAAATTCTGTCCCTCTGACAAATATAGTTGATGACCCCTGTCATAACCTATACTCCTCCAGAAACTATACCTGGATAATGAAAACTTTCAGGTGCGCTTCAAACTGACGCAAGACGCGTCATTCGTGCAAATCGCATCATTCGCGTGTATCGCTCTGCAGGATGTCTATTTACTTCTTTGCATTGACTTAACATGTACATCACTCGCGCTTGACACTTCTTCTGTGTCTGGTGTGAATGCAGCATTAGAGATGTTAAAAATGTTAAGAACAGGTTCTGCAAATTCTGAAAAGTTCTTTTTAATAGTTTTGTCAGTATAGGGCTTAACAAAGATGATGTTTATTTGGAGGAGTTTGTACCAGTTTAGGTCACCTCTTCTACTGCTGAGAAATTTATCTATTAACAAAAAATACAGTTCTCTATTTGGAATGACGCTGTAGCAGACAGATTCTTGGTGCTTATTTTATTTTTGACATCATCTATCTTGCATGTGAGGAAATTCATAAATTCATTACTGCTGTGTTAAACGTTTGCTAATACTTGCTTAAATACTTTCTTTCAGGCCAAACCAAAAACCTCTAGTTTTGTTTTCTTCCGTCTACATCGCATTTTCCCGGCTGCTTTCTTTAATTAGGGAACAAATGTGCCCATTGTGCTACAATGTTTTTTCCCTAATCCTCTTTAAATGTAAAAGAGCAACTGTGTTTAAAGTGCTAAAGTACTAAGCAAATTAGACAGATCACATAGAGTAGTTTACTGATAAATTAAGCCTTAGTGCTAGCGGTGATCGTACTACCATATAATAAGAGCTGTTTTTGTTGTCCTATCAATGTGCAGTATACAAGGGATTAAATAATGATCTCAAATGTAATCCCTCTGCTGCACAGCTTATACATTATCAATATAGATACCATGTGATAATATTAGGTTTAAGATCTGATCAAGCTGATGAGTAGGTCCTGAGACATGCTGTCCTAGAGATGCATGTCTAAGAATGCAAGACTTGATATCTTTTTCATGATTTACATGAATTTAAAAATCTTCAACAATTAAAATTATATCTGTTGCCAAAACTAAAAAAATATTTTGTAAAGTCTGTGTGATGTCGTAGTGGCCCATATACAGTTGCCAATATGAATTTAAATTGAGATTTATTGTTTACATTGTATACTGAATTATACAGCACAATTACTTTAAATTAATTGTATTTGAAACCAAATCGCTGAGTGACATTAAAGATACAACTATATATTATACAAACATCTCTACCTTTAGCTTTAAAATGAGATTCATGGTTACAATTATATCCTTCAGGTGTAGACTCATTTGGGGTCATGTAATTGTCTTCTTTTAGCCAGTTAATATCGGCCAAGTCATGTTTTAAAATCACCTATTATGACAAATGTCATAAAGTATTCATAACTACAATTCAAAAATAGCACAAACATCACCATGAAACCCACCCACATATGCAAAATCTGATTGATGAAAAAAGTTGTGCCAAGATGGTTTCTCTTTTTTTGCAAGTACACAGAAACAACTAGACTTGCTGGCAATCATTACCACTGCATATGGATAAGCCATAGAAGCCAAAATCATCAAGATGACAAACCCCTCGTCTGTCTCACCACAAGGTCAGGAATGCTGTGTGGCAGTACAGAATTAAATCAATGTATTGTAAGTATTTGATTTTACATTTATATTATATTCACAGTAGGCCTACCCACAATTTCATTATACTGTGCTCTTAGAGCAATATATATATAAAGAACAGTTTGCCATGAAAGCCCATTCTTCAGAAGGCATTCTGGCTTTTAGTACTGAATCATTAATAGCAAGACAGAATCCCAGCAATGCCATTTATAATGCTTTGGCTGACAATTAACTATTGTTGGAGTAAACTGTACATGGTGATGTCAAAAAAAAGAATCTATAATAATGGCATTTCAAATGTACATTCCTTTTCAACTTTGTGATTTTTCAAGAAGCCTTTATTTTTACATCTTACAAAGTGACCCTTTCTGCTGATTTTGAAGTATGATCATACTTCACGCTGTGATTAGCTGCTGTCTGTAGTGCTGCATCATTACCATAATAATTTACTCAGCTGCAAAAAAAGCACACTGGCAACCAACAGAACTGCACTTTCTCACCAGATACACTACGGTTGTGCTTTGATCCCACTTAACCCTCTGTTTTAGCATGACATTTCAACACACTTGACTGGACACGCTTTATTGTACCTCATTATTTGAAACTTCGTGATACTGGCTTTTTGTACTAATCCTCAGTTAGTTTTGTCACCTTGCTGGTATTTTTTGAGTTCAAGTTTTGGGGCAGCAATGGGAAATCTTCCCAGAATTATTATTTTAACTAATTTAGCTATAACACTTCACCACTTAACTGAAGTGATTTTGCAGATTAGAGGCCAAATGTGCCATTATGTCAGACTGTCCAGCTCATTTTCACAACTTCCTCCCCCTCCCCTTCTGCTTTCCAATTAGTCACCAGCCATGGAATTTCCTCTTGGGGCACCATAGACCATCTGTGGATAATCACATCTCCTACTGTGCTTTAATCCCAAGGTTCAGTGTGCTGGACAGAAGCTCGTGCACAGAGCTGGATGATCTAAACACATTTTAATATGGTCATGGGAATCTTTTTCTTGACATGAGTTTGCAATTGAGAAACACAATGCATTTGGATGTCCATAGTACTTGTTCTGTGTAACTGTATAATATATTGTATTCGGTAAAGTCCCTGCTACAAAAAAAAAAAGAATAATAATTTTTTAAAAAGCTGAGAGTTAGATCTCCTACAGATGTTGATTTAGCCAAAAAAAGTATGCAGCCATGTAATGAAACAAGCAAGCTTATGTTTAGCCTATAAGACATATGCTAGGGAGAAAGCAGTAGCTAAGTGCTGTTTATGTACGACCTCAAACACCTTAAAGGGCACCTATTTTACCCCTTTTTTAAGATTTCATATTAATATTATGGTTCTTCTGAGTGTGCCAGTTTAGGTTCATTTCAAAACACAATTCAGATTGTTTATTATAATGTGTTAAAAAGTGCCATTTTGGGGGCGTGTTGCTTCACATGAAAATTAGTTTCGACTTCCCGCCCAACTTAACAAGGGGGCGGAGCCCAGAGCTCCCCCGCTGTGTATGGCAACAGACAGGCAGACAGAGAGAAGCAACATGAGTGAGAGGACCAGCATTCAGCCGTACATATACGACTCGGACACAGACCAAGCAGAGACTACAAAATAATTTGTGTCTTTGTATAGTTTTACAGTCAACCGTGTGCTAGTTTAAAGCTCCGAGCTTGTACACCGAGACTAATAACCAAGCACACTGAATCACACAGGGCATCACACACCGGATGCACCGATCAGTGCCACGCCACGGCGCGCACATGACAGTTCATCCAATTCATCCATGGCAGTTCAATCCAGAAATGCATGCCGCTGCGTGGCGAGACACTGTGTGGCGCTTCTGGTGTACGACCTGCTTGAGGCTATAACTAAAGGGCGTCATTCTCTGGATGCGCCGCTCAGAGCCACGAGACGGCACACCAGACGTGCACATTCACATGTTATTTAAAATGAAACTATTCAGATAACGCTCTGTGGCGCGGCAGAAATATGAAGTGTCCTGGGTCGTGGCTGGGCTGGGAAATGGAAACAGATAAAATTTAAGGAAGACGCAATGAAAAGTACACATGTGTGCAACGTCAAGTTGCGGTCCTCCGTTTTTATGTTGTTAAATTGAAAAAAATACTGTGAGTAGGCAGTTCAGTGACAAAATGATTGCTTGTTTGGAAAAAAAAGTTAAGCGTACTTTGATACACATAATGTAATTAAATAAGAATACATGCCAGATGTCTCTTCACACTCCATCAACTCTCCAATATATAACCAAAACCATTCATTCATTTTCTTTTCGGCTTAGTCCCTTCATTAATCTGGGGCTGCCACAACGGAATGAACCGCCAACTTATCCAGCATATGTTTTACACAGCGGATGCCTATCCAGCTGCAACCCATCTCTGGGAAACATCCATACACACTCATTCACACTCATACACTACATACAATTTAGCCTACCCAATTCACCTGTACCGCATGTCTTTGGACTGTGGGGAAAACCGGAGCACTCGGAGGAAACCCATGCGAACGCGGGGAGAACATGCAAACTCCACACAGAAACCCCATCTGACCCAGCCGAGGCTCGAACCAGCGACCTTCTTGCTGTGAGGCGACAGCACTACCTACTGCGCCACCGCGTCGCCCTAACCAAAACCAAAAGAACCTAAATTTCATAATTTTATAAAAAGACATTAAAGATATGGAAGAGCACACAAAACAGCTCAGTTTGATGTCATTGCAGTGGGTGAAGGGACAAAACATTTTGCTGTGTTTGAGTTTTTTGTTTTCATCTGAGATGCATAAAAATCTACATTATATGTTTATGTTTGATTTAAAATATCAACAAAATGGAATGTGATCAGATATTTTAAAAAGGTACTCAAAAAAGCTTCCAGTGCATACTTTACTTCTATTGTCTGGCTTTAGTATTGCTCACTCACAGTAGGATTACACCTTCTGGGGTTCCAAGTAACAAGAAAACACCTGATACCAGCTACTAATATTGATTCTAGCAGAGTAAACACATCTTTCCAGCACTGCCCCTAATTGACATTTTTAGCTTGTTCCGTTCGACTTCCTCATCTTAATTAGCAAAAGCTCACGCAAGTTTGTACAGGAAATTACGTTACTGTCATAACATACTTTGTAAAAATTTGAGTCACCAGGCATGATCTAATATCTTTATGGAGATCCGGTTTATCTGCTATAATCATATGCTGTGGTGCCGTGAAAGGTTGAGCTGAATCCTTTCTATTTCCTCCTTTAACCCTGGAACATGAAAAGTGGAAATTTGCTGTTTAAATCTTAACACTATGATTGCCATGTCTAGAATCTTCAGTGGGCAAGATATTTTGGCAATTGACTATTTCAAACCACAGAACAAAAATGAGTGTGAAGTGTTAGCCACTAAAGGGGTGGGGGCGTTATATAACAGGGTAAAATGTAACACTATCAGTTTGACAGATCAGATATCAACTTTTTTTTTAAATTATTATTATTCCCAAGGTTTCCATAATTCTGGACCAGGCCATATCCTGAGCAGTTGCTGTGGTGGTCATGGAGGAGTGGAGAGCATGAGACTGATCCTTTTAAGACCCCAGTGACAGACGAGTCCTCGCATTGATCCTGAAGGGACAGCCTGTACACCAGCCGGTGTCTTCTCCCACCTGCAGCTTCTCCACGATGGATGTCCAGCGCTCTCCAGCCTCCGGCGCATAGACTGCAGCTCTGCACAAGACGTTTGGCCATAGGAGAAATGGTCATGCCCAACTGAGCCTGGTTTCTCTCGAGGTTTTTTAATACTTCACTTTGGCCAATTGGTGAAGTTTTTTCCTTGCCGCTGTCGCCACTGGCTTGCATGGTTCGGGACCTGTAGAGCTGCGCATCGATGGATTTGCTCTTCAGTGTTTGAACTCTCAATAGTGAATATTAAACCACACTAAACAAATAAACTGAACTTCAAAACTGAAAACTGGACTGACACTGTTTCAATTCACTATGATCTTCTATATGAAGCTGCTTTGACAATCTATATTGTAAAAGCGCTATAGAAATAAAGATGAATTGAATTGAACTGTGGTGCTCTCATTACTATTATTGTATTTACTCCTCTTCTCCACCAATAGCATAATGCAAGCATGATTAGAGAACTAAGAAAAACATATTGCTACTATATAGTGAAAATGAACATAAAATTGCTTGACAAATGGAATGATCTCAGGATTACGTAATTAATTTTTAGCATTTAAATAAAAGATGCACCTCCACATCTGCCACCACACTTGCAATGTTTATGAAAGATTTTTCTGACTCCTGATCCAATGAACAAAAGGTGTCCTGCTGATTTTAGCTCCATCCCTAATCAAACACACCTGAACAAGCTAATCAAGGTCTTACTAGGTATACTTGAAACACACAGGCAGGTGTGTTGAGGCAAGTTGGAGCTAAACCCTGCAGGGCACCGGACCTCCAGGAACGAGATTGGTGACCCCTGCTATAGACTGACGAGTCACTGGGGGAGGGGCTCGAACCAGACAGAAAATTTGTGCAGATTTTGTGTGATTTAAACGTTTAGAAATAAAACTAAAGAGACAGTTGTTGTAATTATATTGTTGATTCCTAATATGAAATTTAATCCTAAGCTTGGCAAGCAATTTTGGAGAATTGTTTCCCCATTCAGACAGATTGCCCGAGCATACTGCCCAAGAGGCGTTTCAAAGATGGCAGCTGAGTGAAATGACTTGCCTTAAGGCATAGGACTAACTAAATTCCTGAAGGGCCGCAGCTCTCAGCTTTTTGCACAGTTTTGCTCCAACGCTGATCAAACACAGCTGATACAACTAATGAAGGTGTTCATGACTCTTTCGAACACCTCAATTATTTGGACCAGCTGTGTTTGATAGGGTTGGAGCAAAACTGTGCAGAGCTGCGGCCCTCCAGGAATTGAGTTTGAGAACTATGCTATTAAGGGACTTTGGTTAAACTTAGAGTGCAGTGAATGGGTGTCACAGCCATGCCAGGTTCTCCCCACTCACAATCACCTGAAACACCCCGCTCACAGTCACTCCAATCAGCAAGATCCCCCTCATCTGAATTCTGATCACTCATGCACTTGCACTTCATCCCTGCTCATCACTCCAGCTCCATAAAACCCCTCACTGTCCCTCACTCATTGTCCGGCCTCGTCACATATGAGGACAAACACTCATGGTCAGTGAAACCTTATGTGAATAGTTATACTTAAAGAGCTCCTAATATGGGTTTTTGAAAATGACCTTCCATGCAGTGTGTAACTTCAAGCTCTAAATGAAGTGAAATATCTAGCTAAGGCTTAAATCTGAAAGCTGCACCATATTTAAAACTATTGATTCATCTATAAAAGAGTCGACTCACAGTGGTTTGAATGAATTGCCGCTGTAATGAGTCTTTAGCCGTGTCGGTGTGACGTTGTTACGGAACTCGTTTGCGCGCACAAACGTTTGTTAAAGGAAGGATCAGAAAAGACCATATGGGACTTCAGAACTTGACAGGAACTTTACAGTACAGTTTATGGATCAGTTTCTTCCTTCATTTAACAAATGTAAGTAAGTGCATTACCATGGTTGCCTCCTTGTTTTCTCTAGCTTGCAAATTATGTATATAATTGTGTTTTGTTACTTGTAACCGCTTGTACTGTATCTGGTTAACTCTTTATATTCTCATATCGCATCTAAAGGCATGTTGAAAACAGGATGCATGGCATTTTGTTTACTGATTTAAATGCATTTGTGAGCTCGCTATCCACTGCTGTTTGTCATTGCTATGGTCACCGTCAGCTGTTCCTACACACGTGTTTCAAAATAGTTCAGCTTTTGCCACTGTGTGGATTAATATCGAATGTGTGTCACTGTTTTTACTTATGGTGAAGAATAGAGCAATATGCTGGTGTTAAACTGCATTGCTTTAATGCACTCCGGCATTGGGCTCACACATACACTCTGAATCCTTGTTAATAAGCCATGCTGGGCAATTCTCTCTGTCTCGCGTTAAACGCAGTCAGCCAATCACAACAGACTGGGAAATAAACATCGTGCTAAGGAGGGGTTTGGGAACAAATGAATCACTGAACGAATCATACGGGAGTCGTTGGGATAATTAGGTAAAAATAAATGCAGATTTTAAGAAAATGTTTTTTGACCTTGCATGCATATCTGACTGTTGTTGTAGACCCCCAAAACCAAATTATGACCTTATTATAATTAGGGCTCTTTAACTGTTTGTTCCAGTTTATTTCCAGTGTCTGCATCTTTCCTTCTTCCTAGTGTTATTCCACCCTGGTTGTGTTTCCCGTCTATTCTATGTTCATATCCATCATCAGTCTCCTATTCCATCATCTGGTCCACTGCTCATCTACGCAAGAGAAAACTTTATTTGTTTACCATATTCATGTTTCATCTTATTACAATAAACTGTACAGCTCTGAACTCCGGGTGCTCCGGTGTCCCCCACAGTCCAAAGACATGCGGTACAGATGAATTGGGTAAGCTAAATTGTCCGTAGTGTATTTGTATGTGTTAGCCAGTGGAGCGGAGTCCAAAGGTGGAGGCAGGGCGACGACTGTCTAAGGCGGAGCCGGGGGGACGAGGGAGCCTGGTGGAGCTGGTAGGCTGACGGTCCAAGAAGGAGATGAGGGAGGAGAGAGCCAACGTGGAGCCGTTGGGTCGGAGGGCCGAGGCAGAGTCCGTAGCTCGGAGGGTGAAGGAGATGACGTCGGGCGACAACCTCTGGCCGGCGAAACAGGTGGGCAGGCCCGCAGGGATACCTCCACACTTGTGATTGGAGGGTGAGCTGGGGGACTGGCTGACTGTAGCCGCACTGGAGAAGGCAGAATGGTTGTGGATGACGTCAACGGAGATGAAGAGGGCGGGTCGGGTGGGGTGCTGCTCCTGACCCTGGAGCTATCGTCTTCTGGGATGAATGGGACTGAAGAAGGGCTGTCTGGAAACAGCGGAAGGGTCTTGACTTCGCTCCAGAAGTCAATAAGCAGCATTTCGGGGTCCAGGGGCAGCTCACCCTCTGCTGTGGGTCGGTGGACGGGACTCTCGCTCGGTCCCTCGATGTCCACCAGGACTCCCACTTCTGGCGATGTTGCCGGCTCACACATCTGATCAGATGGCTGGTTGAGCTCCTCCTGCTCGGTGGTGTTCCGCTCTCGCTCTAGATGGCGATGGCTCACACACCGCGGGTGGCTCTCCGTCTGCGGTGGGCTCTGGCGTACGCTCCTTGCAGATGGTAGGGCTGGTCACTGGGTCTGGAGTGGCACTGACGTCGAACAATGGTCGGTTCCTTGCCAGTGTCCACTCCACATAGGCGGCAAGATCGCCTCGAGGACCATCTTTGGACGACCGTGCCGAGCACGTAGTCCGGCCAGCTGGATCTTTCAGCTAACCACAGGAAACTGTTTGTATGGTCCTCGAGGCTGTTTTCCCCCTGCTTCAACATGAGGATTAGGAATTCCGGGGTGTAGATGGTGTCCATGGGTAAACACACGAGGGAGAGGAAAATAAAACACTGTGAAAATAAAGACTATGAAAATAAAACGAGGAGAAAACACGCCGCAAACTTTTTCTTTGGTCCGGTAATATGTTACGCCTGCTGCTCACAGGATGAAGGAACGGGGTCTCAGGATTTATCAAAAGCACATAAATTTATTAAAGTACACTTACGAAGATCACATGAAGAACTGAGCTTGAAGACAAACAGCAAGACATGTAAACATCGACAATACCGGACGAGGGACTAACTGAATACAAGGACTATAAATACACAGGGGATGACGACATGATAACACACAGGTGGATGAACACAGGTGAAGGTGATGAACATAATTACATGGCGGGAATGGGAACAAAGGAACACATGGAGATGGTCACATGACGAAAACAAACACACGAGGAAGACAGGTTGTGACAGTATGAGTGTGAATGAGTGTGTATGGATGTTTCCCAGAGATGGGTTGCAGCTGGAAGGGCATCCACTGCGTAAAACAGGTGCTGGATAAGTTGGCGGTTCATTTCGCTGTGGTGACCCCGGATTAATAAAGGGACTAAGCCGACAAGAAAATAAATGAATGAATGATAAAATACATATAAATGTACAGACTTGTTTAACCTAAATATGAAATACTTCCAAGATTTTAAGATGCTGATGACGGTTAAACATGTCATAAGATTATTGTGAAAAGGGTCCATTGTTGCTATCATGTTTAAAGCAATCACTGCAAGAATATACAGAAAGTCTGTCTGAAGTAAATGACTGGACAGCAATCTCGGATAAAATAAAAAAATAACAGCTTTCAGTTTCAAATAAAATTAGCCACTCATAATATTTGACCTAAAATAGTTAACCATGAATATTCTGATACAAGACTAAGAAAATTATAATGTCCATAATAATTTGTTAATTATTAGGATACCTGTGCTGTAGGTCTGAATGTTCCAGAAGATCTGTGAATGTCATAATAAATTGTCAATTGTCCCTTTTTATCACTTGACAGCGTAATATTAAAACAAGAATGGAGCATGATTATTTTACACAATCTTACTCACAATGCAAATCCAACAATGTGACTTATGTTGACAGGAAAAATTTGCAAAATACTAACAAATGAGTAAGTTTCTGAGATCAGTGAATCTTTTTATATTCGGAAACTATGAAATTATTTCTCAATTAATTATTGGAAAACGTGTATTATTATTTTAACATGTAACAGTAATAATTATAATAATTACAGCATTTCAGAACCCATGCAAGTGTCTGTTTGGTTAACCCTGTATAGGGCACTCATTGAAATACGCAATGCGAAAAAAACCTGGAGTGTTAGTGTTAGCTATTACAAGAGTTTTTATGACTTTATATTGTTACGAAATTTTACCAATCCTTTCCCCCCTATCCTTCATCTCCTATACCAAACCTCAGGTCACCAAATGTTTATGCAGAATGTTCTTTATATGGTGTATCTTGTGGATCTATAGTTTTCCCCCTTTATTTCTGAAATCATTTTAAATGTTTCAGTGTAATTGGTAAAATTATCTCAATTTCACAATAGTCACTTGTTTTATGAGAATTCTCTTCTCTTGAACTGGGATGTGCCCTAATGCCAGTTGTTGTTTATATTCTCTGGGGCAGATGGTCTTAATGTGACTTTGTGCTCCAGTGAAAGTTCTGTGAAGCTTTTATAACTTTAAATGTATTGTTATTATTTCTGATTTAAATAACGGAAGGTAGAAACAGGTCTTTGGGTATACCCATCTCTATCTTAGATTTATTTTTAAACAACTGCATCTCTGAAATGGCATTTAATTGTTTAAAGAGCCCCTATTATGTGTTTTTGAGAATGACCTTCCATGTAGTGTGTAACACAGCTCTAAGTGAAGGGAAATATCCAGCTAATGCTTAAATCTGAAAGTACACAGTGTTTAAAACAATTGATTCATTTATAAAAGAGTCGACTCATAGTGCTTCAAATGAACCGTCTTGATAACAAGTCTTTAGCCATTTCGGTGTGACGTGCATATGAAACTTAAGCCCCGCCCAATTGTTGCGCGCGCAAACCCAAGAAAATTGAAACCTGCGGCCCCGCCCACAAACAGTAGCAAAGAAAAAAAAAGGAAGACAAGCAATGTAGCAGATGCCGTTTGAATTAAGTCATGAAGACATGCAGCGTAGTGATTGGCATTCCATTGTCTGCCTTGTAAAGCTACTGTAAAGAATGACTAAATAAAGCAAGAACAGAGCGCGTGTGATTAATATGTAAATACACGGGGTCTTTACCTGGTGATAGCGGCAGTGCAAGGGAATAACAGGCTGTATAATGCACAGTTAGACGTGTCTCAAAACAGTAGCATTATTGACCACTGTATCTAAATTCAAAGTGGAAATACACCATGTAGGACGGCGTGCTGGGCGCTCGATCAGTCTGGGCCAGCGACTGCTGAATCCGGGGCACTGCCTGGAGGTTTTGCCGTGGTCCAATGGAAGCTCGTCCCCATCATTTTGGAGCAGCGGCGGCATTAAGGGATGGACGGCGGCCCTGGGTTAAAGCCGCAGACTTTATTGATGTTTTCTGCCGAGTGATAGTGCACTGGATATCGGCTTGGGGATGCGAAAGGAGCCGTGTAGTTAAGGGTGTTATCTTCCGTGATTTTTACTTGGATGTAGTTACAGCAGTTGGATGAGCTGGTTCTTCAAGCCAAAGATGACTGAGGTAAGGGATATTTATAATGAGTTAGAATCCGATTGGTGAATCATGCATTAGCTAATGCGGGACCAGCAGCGGTCAATCATAAGCATCTGCTTGTCTCGAAAATAGTTTATAAATAAACTTCACTTAAAAAAAAAAAAGATATTGATTTATACAAACTCTATACAATGCCCTCTTCTATCAAAACCAATGGCACTTTTGTAGCTATACACTTTTGCTTTACTCTTACGAAAGCACCAAAAAAACAATGATGGCCAAACAAAAATGTCCACCTGTTAGATGTGTGCCCTTAGATCTAGCTTAAATGCACCAGGGCTCAGAGGTCGGTCACTAATGTGTATTCCATGGACAATTACTGCCTCCCATTTCCCCTGTCTCAGTCCATTTGAAAAACATTGTTTTTACGGTCATGTAACATGAACTAGTATGTAAAAGTGGGCCTGAGAGCAGCATATAGGATCATTATGTTCGGTCACATTAAAGTAAATTGCTGGACCAAAGGGTGATTTTACAAAGACATGGAGAACAAAAGAAATGAAATGAAGGAACACGAGTTGCAATGCCAGATGAAAGGAAGAAGAGGAAGAAAGAAGGACAGAGAGAAATGTGAGGGCCAGTGAAGATGAATAGCTTGTTCTGGGGTCTGGCTCTCCAGGGCTTTCCAAGCTGTTAGTATGCAGTAGACACCACGAAGCCGTGTGTGTGTGGATGTGGGTGTGAGTGTGTGTGGGTAAAGGGTCTATTTGGCTGACAGTGAGTCCTCCAAGACCATCTCATTACTGAAGCAAAGTGTCCATCCATATGAAATATAGCCTCTATGCTTTTATCGGTAAGGAGAAAATACAGCTTCTATTTTTTTATTTCTTTCTTTCCTTCCACCTTTTAAGGTAACAATATGAAAAAAATATTTGAATCACTCTATCAGAAGTGTAATGAGATTGCGATGGCTTGAATCCCAACTCTTTCCTGTACAAATTTCCCGCTGTATATTCGGCTGAACTGAAACCAGATGTTTATGTCGTGAGAATACTTTGTGAATAAACCTTTCTTTTGAAGAGGCTAGTCAAAAGGTTTTCAAGGATTCTCACGCAATTGTGAAAGTGTGTAAATTTAGCTCTATTCTGTATTGACACTTAGTAATGCAACCAATGACACAATGACATCTTTTCATTCCAAGGCCATTATGACTGATTCACTTAATTTAAAGATAAACAGTAATATGTCAGAAGAGTGTAAAAAGACATTATTGTGTATGTGTCAAAGTTGTATAATTTGAATCTAGTTAGGACAATACACTAAGAATTCGTTTAGATATTCAATAAAAAAAAAACAAGATGAAAAGACTTTAAATTCAAATTTAAGTGCTGTAAGGGGACAACAGCTGAGGACCAAGCACTGCGAATCCATAGAACATACGGGTTTCATGTTGTAAATGTGGCGGTGGGGGGGGATTTATATGGGGGGCTGAAACGGCTGGTTGGTAAAAGAATGCACGACTACGTCACCCTGAAAATTAGTGGCCAGGGACCCACATTGCACCATGTTTAGCAACAGTTTGGGACATGCAAATTCATTGTGGCTCAATCAGACTTCAGACAACAAATTAAATAATTGAATTCACATTTATTACAAATTCTAGTCTTAAAACAGTACAAACAACTTCAATGGATTTAAAAGGACAAGTTTCACTCAGCACTTCCTCCTCAGAACTGGGGGCACTGGGTTTTAGTAGTAGTAGTAGTAGTAGTAGTCACTTTATTGTCCTTGACAGGAAATTTGTTCTGGGCATCACCATATTGCTGCAGACCTTTCATAAAACAGGCAATAAAAACAATACAAAAATACAGCAGTTACATAATTTATAATGCTAATTAGGATAAACTCTTGTTAAATAAACCCACTGAAACAGGTACAAAGGATTTCTTATAACGGTTCAACCTACACTTTGGGACTCTATATCTTCTACCAGAGGGAAGCAGTTCATAATGTGGAAACAAAAAATGAGTTGGATCGTTCACAATCCTTTCCACCTGGTTGAGGACACAATTCTCATATAAAACTTGAGGATTAAAATGTTCATCGTGCCCAACTATTTTCCATCCTGTCTTTAAGAGATGCATCAACTTGGATTTACACTGAACAGATAGGTTGCCAAACCATACTGTGATACCATATCTAACAATGCTTTCGAGAACTGCTTTATAAAACAACATCATGAGCTTCTTGTTAACTCCAAAAAGACGTAACCTCCGTAAAAAATACAATCTCTGGTGTAAACGAGAACAAACCGACTCAATGTGTGTTTTCCATGTGAAAGAACAATCGATGTAAATGCCCAAATACTTATATGTTTCTGACTGAGTAATAGGATGGTCGTGTACAACCACTTGACGATGGTCACCTATACACTTTGGGTCAAATACCATCTCTTCTGTTTTCTTAGCATTTATCTGTAGCTTATTTATATCACACCACTCAACAAACCGGGTAATTTCTGACTGGTAGATAACACTAATATCATCATTCTTATAAAGTAAACTTAGTATGGCTGTGTCATCGGAATATTTAAAAATAAAATTCTGTGAATGCTTACTTGAACATTCATTTGTAAAAAGTGTAAAAAGAATAGGTGAACTGACACAGCCTTGTGGAACACCAGTACTACTGTTCTTTTCATCTGAACGGATATTTTTAACCTTTACAACCTGAGTTCTGTTTGTTAAAAATGAGAAATACCATTTACATATGCATGGGTTTATATTCAAGTGTTCCATCTTTTTAATTAACAAATGTGGTTGAATTGTATTGAAAGCGGAGCTAAAATCAATAAAAAGCAGCCGAGCATAAGCTTTAGGATTATCTAAGTGCCTCAGAATCAAGTGCAAAATACTATTAACTGCATCCTCAGTACCTCTACCTTGCCTGTAGGCAAACTGTAGAGGATCTAAATTACTAGCAACCTCTGATTTTAACATGGACACAACACATTTCTCAAAACATTTCATAATAACAGACGTTAATGCCACAGGTCTAAAATCATTATACTCTGAGGGCCTCGCCACCTTAGGAACAGGTACAATTAATGATTTTTTCCACAAACTAGGAACAATGCCTAAGTCTAAGGATTTTTGAAATATGGGAACCCAAACTGGAGTCAGTTCATCAGCACAGCATTTAACAATATATGGAAAAATTCCATCTGGACCTGCAGATTTATTAGAGGCAATATGTTTAAAATAAAAATTTATATGCTTAGGATTAATCAGTGGCCTATCATAAGTAACACCTTTAAAAGACATTACCTCAGAACTATTTTCTGGAGTGTACTCACAATTCTCAAATCTTAAGAAAAAGTCATTTAACTCATTCACTTTCTGTGAGTCATCAAACATAGAAATAGAGGGTGTAAAAGACTGCATGTTGGACATAGATTTCATAGAGTCCCACAGTTGTTTAGAATTAGACATATGTAGCTTGTTCTCCAAGCATTGTTTATGTTTTTTCCTAGCATCTCTTAATAGTCCATTCAATTCCTTCTGAATAACTCTTAATCCTTGATGGTCATGATTACAGAAGGCCAACTTCTTCCTCTTAATACAGTCTTTAATGTCCTTTGTAATATATGGTTTATTGTTGGCATAGACGACTATTTCTTTTTTTGGAATCACATTCACAGTGCAGAAATAAATATAATCTGTTATTACCTTGGCAGTTTCATCAATATCCTCGCTATGAAAAACTTCCCAGTCAGTACAGAGAAAACAGCCTTTCAAGGCTTCAACGCTGTCCTCTGACCAAACATTCACGTTCTTCACCACGGGTTTATGTCTTTTTAAAAGAGTTCTGTACGTAGGAATTAAGAACACAGTATTGTGATCAGAGTTTGAAAGAGGAGGTCTTAATCTGGACGTGTATGCCTCTTTGATGTTCCCATAGCATTTGTCTAAAACATGTTTGTCTCTTGTGTTGTCTTTAACATATTGATCATATCCAGAAAGAACTGCCTCCAATTTGCAATGATTAAAATCACTAAGAATAAAAACCGGCGCTCCTGGTGTACGTTCAAGTTGAGTTTGAACACAGTCTCTTATGGTACTGGCGGCTATAGCCGCCTTAGACGAAGGTGGACCGTAAGTCACACAAATCAATATATTCCCGAATTCTCTAGGGAGATAGAAAGGTCTCAAACTCAAGCATATGAGCTCAATATCCGGATTACATACTGTGGATTTTATTGTTATGTGACGGCACCATCGCTCATTCACAAATATGCAGATCTGTCGGCTCTAATAAGAGAAAAACCTTGTACCTCTATTAGCGAGCTCGGAATCTCCGGACGAAGCCAGGTTTCAGTCAGTGCCAGGATACCCGCCTCTCGATACTCAAAGCAGGCTCTAGCTTTAATGCGTAGTTCATCTATCTTCTGTTGCAATGATCTGACGTTACTTAGAATCATTGCAGGTAACGGGGGTCTGCTTCCACGTCGACGAAAACGCCGCCGAACGCCGCCTCTATGACCTCTTTTCCGACGGGCTGTACTCGCCGTTCCCCTGATTCTCAGACTGTCGGGAAGGTTTGGTGGTATACCATAGTCGGCTGACCGAAGCTGAAGCAAGTCCTCTCTTGTGTATACCATGATCGGGTCGATATTCGCCGTTGTGTGCGTGTATCCAACAGAAAACAGGTGCCCGATGATTAGCAGGCCAATAAAGAGTTCTACAAAAGTCGTCATTCTGTTGTTATACTTAAACTACTAAAGTACCAGTGTACCGCCAAAAAAAAATATTTTAAATAATTAAAATATACTATTAAGTTTAAAAGTAATTACAAAAGTTTAAAAGTAATTACAAAATGTCAGCAGCAGCATGTGCCCGTGTCGCCAGCAGTGCAGCGCCACCGAGAGAGAGTGTTGGAGGCACACACACACACACTCTCCACACCACCAGTTGTGAACACAGCAGGCGAAAGATACCACCACCACACCACGGCAAGTCTTCCACGCCAGCACGCCCCAATTCTGAAGGAAGATGAAACAGTATATAAAACCAGTACACAATACTCACAAAACACACACGCACACATACACACACACACACTTAAGGACTCACAGCAATAGATGACCAGTTCAACAAATTATTGCTACTCAAGTCAGAGCCCCAAAATGCACAAGACAATCGCTTAAAAAGGAATCACAACATGAAGCATTTTCTGAAGAATTGGACAAGAAATAGCAAACCAATAAATCACTCCAAAATACAGCTTAACCTCAATAAATCCAGTAATGCAAAGAGAGAGAAGTGAAATACAGCCAAACAGTGGTGACTGGTAAAAATGGTCACAATTAAACCTTATTCATACTACAGAGCTCCTCATTTGAACAGTGTCTTTGAAGCCCGACGTCACAACCGGTCACAGTTTACTCTGGTTAGAAAGGAAAGTCACAACAATTAAACTCTAATCACTTGAATTATACTCATCTCGAATCTCTTGTACGGCCTCACAGCCACCGGAAGGAACGAAAATGCAGTTGCGCCGACTTGAAAGCCAAACACCCGCAGCATTCAGTCTCTCGTTAGCGGCATTGCAATGACGCAGCCTCTATGGACCGCGACTGGAGAGAGATAGAGAGGAGAACCCCCCCCCCCCCCCCCCCCCCCCCCCCCAGCACTGCTGCAACCCTCCTGAAGGCGTGCACAAGTCCTCACTTAACGTTTCAATGTCTCACTTAAACGCTCCCCGAGCCACACTTTCTGACTGCGCCCTGGAGATGACGTCACTCCCCAAAGACACAGACGCGTACAGTTCGGGGTCAGAGCAGTCTTTTATACACCCCGAATACCCTAATTAGAGGGTCCACCCACAAAAGGCTTAACGCTGGCTGGTCGGTCGCATCACTACATAAAGATGTGGCGTGGCACACTGCGATTTGATGCAGTACATTGAAAAAAAATGATTCAATGGATTTACCCAATTTTTACTTTAAAAACAGTATATATGGGCTGAATTTAAACAAACAAATTAAATTTAGTAATGTTCAACCTAATTTGTATGTTTGAATTCAGCTTATATAAATTGTTAGCAATAATTTGCAATGAATCTTTTTTTTTTTTCAGTGTACTTCTTTTTTAGCATTTGGCCCACTTTATAGGTGCCATGTAATGAAAATCTGGATATGCCAAGGCATAGCTGAATAATAATTGTTCAGTACATGGAAATTACATATCATGAGTTTCAAACACAATTGCTTCCTCGTTCTCATGTAAATACTATGAGTGTACAATCCAGGTAAAATATAATAGCTGTTACAATGCACACAGGATCAATAACTTAAACACCCCATGCTTCGTTTGTCCACAATGTTTCAGAGAGAGATTACAACAATGATCTTTTGTTCCCTTAATTTTTAGGTTATCCAAGCTTATGTTAAACTTACTATGCAAATGGGACTTATTTTCAAAACGAGAGATTCAGTGAGACGATAGGTGCGTCCCAAATTGCATATTTATGCACTATTCTACGCCATTTTGTAGTATAAATAGTGTAAGTAGTGCGTTCACACTGAAAACTCTTAAAAAGAAAAAATGCACTTTAATTACCCGGATGATACACTTATTCAACCGCTAAAAGAAAGTATGGAATGATGGACACTTCACGCACTCAACAGCTGCCTCTTTGCTCACATAGCAGAAGGCGTGTGTAATGATGAGCCAGACTGAGAGGGATCCATCTGCAGTATGTTTATTAAGCACAAAGGGATTAGAAACAAGCACCAATATCTGGTATGCAAACTCACATCAATGTCAGGCATAAAGGATCTCAGGGCAGGCAGCAAACACTCGTTGGTTGTAGAAACAGGCATGGATCAGGGGCAGGCAGCGTAGGTCGAGATCGGGTAAGAGAGCAAGGGGTCAAGGCAGGCAGCGAGATCGATATGGTCAGAGACAGTCCGGGTCGGTAACAGGAGATCAAACAGGATGCAGGAATAAACGCTCTGTAATGTTGACTGGGCAAACAAGACTTCGCAAAGAGGTGAGCGTGCAGGCTGCTTATATGTGTGTGTGTGTGATCAGAGTCAGGTGTATGGTAATCAGAGACAGGTACGGGGCTTCTGGGGGATGTAGTGCTAAAAGTCCGGTGAGAGAGACCTCTGCTGGCCAGTGAGGGGAATGACTGGGACCGAGCTGGTGACAGAGCCCCCTCCCTGCGAGCGGCTCCTGACGCGAGGAGGCAAACAGCGCCGGGGTCTTCCACGAGGGCGAGGGGCCGGCATCTCCGGGTGACGATGAAAATCCCTCAATAAAGTAGGGTCGAGAATGTCTGTTTTGTTGATCCAGGATCGTTCCTCCAGACCGTACCCCTCCCAGTCGATTAAGTATTGTAGGTTTCCGCCCCGGCGTCTGGAGCTCAGTATGTCATGAACTTGATACGCCTCCTCGCCGTCGATGATGATGGGTGATGGGCCCCGTTCACCAACTGCCAACTCCCTCTCCACCTCAGTTGGACCAGCAGCCGGTTTTAGTAAGGATACATGAAAAGTAGGAGAAATGCGATATTGATTAGGCAGAGTGAGATGGTATGACACAGGAGTTATTTGTTTTTCTATTCTGAATGGACCCACGTACCTGGGACTGAGTTTTCTGCAAGGGAGTCTGAGACGAAGATCACGGGTAGATAACCATACCCACTGTCCTGGTGAGTATTCTGGGTTAGGACGGCGGCGGCGATCAGCTTGTTCTTTGTAGCGTCGGATGGCTCGTGATAAGTGGGTATGGGCAGAGTCCCACGTGACCTCACTGCGCTGAAGCCAGTCATTAACTGCGGGGAGTTCAGTGGGTTCCCCCGACCATGGAAACAGTGGTGGTTGAAATCCTAGTATACATTGAAAGGGAGTTATTCCCGTAGCTGCCTTTCTTAAGGAATTTTGAGCATATTCTGCCCACATAAGAAACCTGCTCCAATCCTCCTGATTCTGATGGCAGTATGTGCGCAGAAAGCGGGTTATCTCTTGGTTCAGACGTTCAGTTTGACCATTGGACTGTGGGTGATACCCGGAGGTTAGACTGACATTTATATTGAGACTCTTGAAAAATGCTGACCATACCCTGGATGTGAATTGGGGTCCACGATCGGAAACAATATCCTCTGGCATACCGTAGAAACGAAATACATGGTTGCATAATAGTTCAGCTGTCTCCATAGCAGTGGGTAATTTGGCGATGGGTATGAGCCTGCATGCTTTAGAAAATCTGTCAATTACTGTCAGAATGGTGGTGTTACCTTGAGAAGGTGGAAGATCCGTTATGAAGTCGATAGCTATATGGGACCAAGGTCGATGCGGAATGGGTGTAGTAATCCCGCTGGACGATGGCGTGAATGTTTGTGCATACTACAGAGGGTGCATTTATTGATGAATTTTGTGGTGTCGTTTAGCATAGTGGACCACCAGTAACGATTCTGGATCAGATCAAGGGTGCCTGTTATGCCTGGGTGGCTGGAACTGGGATTGGAGTGTATTTCTTGGAGAAGTTTCTCTCGCATCGCGAGTGGAACAAAAGTTTTCCCGGCAGGGCAGTTCGGAGGAATTTGATGATTTGCTAATGCCTGAGTAATCTCGGTTTCAACATCCCATGTTATAGGAGCCAAGATGAGAGATTCCCTCAGAATGGGTTGATCTATGTCCTCCATCGGGTTTTCCTCACATAAACGGGATAGCGCATCTGCTTTGATGTTTTTGGAGCCCGGAATGTACGTGACAGAGAAGTCAAAGCGGGTGAAGAATAATGCCCATCTAGCTTGTCGGGGGTTGAGTCTTTTAGCCGAGTGAATATACTCAAGATTTTTATGATCGGTGATCACTGTAAATTTTTGTTTAGCTCCCTCCAACCAGTGTCTCCATTCTTCCATCGCGGCTTTCATGGCCAGCAGTTCTCGATTCCCCACATCGTAGTTGCGTTCGGCTGAATTGAGTTTGCGTGAGAAGAACGCACATGGATGAAGTTTAGCTGGATTTCCTTGTCTCTGAGATAATATTGCCCCGATGCCTGTGTTAGATGCGTCGATTTCTACAATGAAGGGTAAATTGGGGTTAGGATGACAGAGAATAGGTGCGGTGGAGAAACGAGTCTTGAGTCTAGTAAAAGCGTGATCTGCTGATTCATTCCATTGAAGTTTTACTTTACCTCCTCTGATAAGAGTCGTGAGAGGTGCTGCTACAGTACTGAAATTTCTAATGAAACGTCTGTAGAAATTAGCAAATCCCAGGAACCTCTGTAATTCCTTCAAAGTTCTCGGTTTAGGCCAGTTCAGTACAGCGTTCACCTTACTCTCATCCATAGCCACGCCCTCTGTTCCAATTACATATCCAAGAAACGAAATAGAGGTTTTATGAAACTCACATTTCTCCAGTTTAACATAGAGTTTGTTTTCAATCAGTCTTTCTAGAACTGCTCTGACATGTTTAATGTGTTCCTCCATGGATTCAGAATAGATCAGGATATCATCAATGTACACGATCATCCATTGGTTTAACATATCTCGGAATATCTCGTTAACAAAGGCTTGAAACACGGAAGGACTGTTTGCTAGTCCGAAGGGCATGACGAGATATTCATAGTGGCCGTCGGCGGTGGAGAACGCCGTTTTCCATTCGTCCCCGCCCCTTATTCTGATGAGGTTATAGGCATTGTGCAGATCCAGTTTAGTGAAGTAACGGGCAGACCGTAATTGTTCTAGTGCTGCTGGAACCAAAGGTAGTGGATAACGGTATTTCACAGTGATCTCATTTAAACCTCTGTAATCAATGCAAGGCCGTAACCCGCCATCCTTCTTACCCACAAAGAAGAATCCGGCGGATGCTGGTGATGTGGAGGGGCGTATGAATCCTTTTTTTAATTCTTCTTGGATGTAAGTTTTCATGGTTTCAGTTTCTGTCTGAGACAGGGGAAAAATTCTCCCACGCGGGGGCCGTGTGTCAGGTAACAGTTCAATGGAGCAGTCATACTCACGATGAGGTGGTAGTTCAGTGGCCTTCTGTTTGTTAAATGCTTCGGATAAATCAGAATAAGTTGAAGGTAGATCTTGGAGTGTTAGGGACTCGACAGGACTGAGAATGGTGTGTAACTGGAGAGGAACAACAGGAGACAAGCATTTTGTTAGGCATTTTTCACTCCATTTCTTGATCTCACCATTTTCCCATGAAATGTGGGGGTTGTGATCCTGTAGCCATGGTAATCCTAGTATTACAGAATGCTGGGGAGAATTGATGATGTGAAACTTTATGATTTCCTTATGAAGGGAGCCAGTTATGAGGGATAGTTTAGTGGTGTGGTAGCGTACAGTACCCTCCCCTAGAGGGCGTCCGTCTACCGCCGTGACTGCCAAGGGAGAATGACAGGAGATTAGTGGTATGGCATTTTCTAGGGCAAATTTGTGATCCATGAAGTTTCCAGCTGCGCCAGAATCAACCATAGCAGAGGCATAAATGGGGATTTCTTCAATATACATCGTTATAGGTATTTCAAAAGAATAGTAGAACTCACCAAAAAAGACCTTTGAGGTGGTCTCGTGGGACATTGGGCTTTCAAATGACCTGGTTTGCCGCAGTAAAGGCACAGATTGTGTGCGAAGCGTCTCTCGCGCTCCTCAGATGAGAGTTGCATGCGGCCGATCTGCATAGGTTCGCTCATGACATGAAAGGGTGACAATACATTTTGTGTGGGAGTAGACGAGCCTGCCTGTAGTGGTCTCCGCGTGCGGAGTAAATTATCCAGACGAATAGATAATTCAATGTGTTGATCCAGAGATTTTCCATCATCCCGACAAGCTAGTTCGGTTTGAAGTTCAGAATTAAGGGCTTTTCTATAAAGGGTCTTTAAGGGATCATCTGCCCATCCGGTTTGCGCAGCCAAAGTGCGGAAGTGTAGAGCGAATTCAGATGCCGGTTGATTACCCTGTTGGATTGTCAATAATTCCTCTCCTGCGTTTTTTCCACCCTCTGGATGGTCAAACACCACACAAAACTTTTGGAGGAAGTCCTTGAACGTATTAAACGTGGGAACGGAGTCGTGCCAGATGGCGGTGGCCCAGTCAAGAGCTTTCTCGGTGAGTAAGGAGCATACGAACGCAATCTTGCTGTGTTCGTCTGCAAACATGTGGGGTTGTTGAGCAACATACAATTTACATTGTAGAAGAAAGCCTTTGCATTTGTTAGGGTTACCGTTAAATTTTTCTGGGAATGCCAGGCGTGGGCTGGTAACATTGGATACAGCGCCCGGGTGTGGTTCAGTGAGAGGATTTACACTGACAGGTTGAGCTGCAGGAGTAACATTGAGTCCTCGGAGGGCTTTCACGAGTTCATCCGTGAGATGAGTGAGATGAGCGAGTTGCTGTTGATGTGTGGCGAGCACTTGTGCTTGTGATGTGAGTTCAGTGGTCAGAACTTGCATGGCTGCTGGATCCATATTGGGCGAAGTCTTCTGTAATGATGAGCCAGACTGAGAGGGATCCATCTGCAGTATGTTTATTAAGCACAAAGGGATTAGAAACAAGCAGTAATATCTGGTATGCAAACTCACATCAATGTCAGGCATAAAGGATCTCAGGGCAGGCAGCAAACACTCGTTGGTTGTAGAAAGAGGCATGGATCAGGGGCAGGCAGCGTAGGTCGAGATCGGGTAAGAGAGCAAGGGGTCAAGGCAGGCAGCGAGATCGATATGGTCAGAGACAGTCCGGGTCGGTAACAGGAGATCAAACAGGATGCAGGAATAAACGCTCGGTAATGTTGACTGGGCAAACAAGACTTCGCAAAGAGGTGAGCGTGCAGGCTGCTTATATGTGTGTGTGTGTGATCAGAGTCAGGTGTATGGTAATCAGAGACAGGTACGGGGCTTCTGGGGGATGTAGTGCTAAAAGTCCGGTGAGAGAGACCTCTGCTGGCCAGTGAGGGGAATGACTGGGACCGAGCTGGTGACAGTGTGGAG
Source organism: Danio kyathit (assembly GCA_903798195.1). Classification (NCBI taxonomy): domain Eukaryota; kingdom Metazoa; phylum Chordata; class Actinopteri; order Cypriniformes; family Danionidae; genus Danio; species Danio kyathit. The sequence continues at coordinate 38,294,381 of LR812519.1, forward strand.
CTATCGGGTTGGATTACATTATTTATTTTGGATTGTTAAAGCTCCTAAGAGGATGATTATACCGCCTCACAATTGCGAATGCAGTTATACACATGGCAGGTATTATTTGGTAGTTTCGTCATTTATTTCACTAATTTGGAAACCGTCAAACGTCATCAGGGAAACGGTTTGAATTTCCGCTTAGTAAAAAAAACATTAGTGTTCCATTTGCGACGACTCTACATACATATACTATGCTGTTGAGTGTGTAAGTGTTTAGTGCATAAGTGCATAGTTTATAGTGTGCCATTTGGTACGCAGCTTATATACTACTAATATAAGTTTATATACTACTAATAATGAGAAAGAACCAAATCTCCTACCACAGTTATGCTGATGACACTCAGATCTACTTAGCCTTATTGCCTAATGACTACAGCCCTATTGACACCCTCTGACAATGCATTGATGAAATCAAGGTGAATGCGTACCTTGGCTCTAAAGGTCAAACAACAAAAAATAAGGTCAAGAATCTTGGTGTGACTCTGGAGTCAGATCTGAGTTTCAATAGTCATGTCAAAGCAATTAGTAAATCAGCATACTATCATCTCAAATACATTGCAAGAATCAGATGCTTTGTTTCCAGTGAAGACTTAGAGAAACTTGTTCATGCTTTTATCAGCAGCAGGGTGGATTACTGTAACAGCCTCCTCACCGGCCTTCCCAAAAAGACAGTTGCAGCTCATCCAGAACGCTGCGGCCAGGATTCTGACCAGAACCAGGAAATCAGAGGACATCACACCTGTCCTCAGGTCTCTACACTGGCTCTCAGTTACATTCAGAATAGATTTTAAAGTATTATTACTTGTCTAAAAATCACTAAATGGCCTAGGACCTCAATACATTACAGATATGCTCACTGAATACAAACCTAATAGATGTAGGATCATATAAACTAGAAATTCCAAGAGTTCAGTCAAAGCAGGGTGAATCGGCTTTCAGCTACTACGCCCCTCGCTGCTGGAATCAACTCCCAGAAATGATCAGATGTGCTCCAACATTAGGCACATTCAAATCCAGACTGAAAACACATCTGTTTAGCTGTGGCTTTACTGAATGAGCACTGTGCTACGTCCGACAGATGGCACCATTATGTTTTTCTCTTCTTTTTCATTCTTTTACAACCTGTTTTAACATATTTTTATCTGTTTTTATCTGTTTTTTTTATTATCTGTTTTTATTTTTTCTTACACTTGTCTTTTTTATTCCTGTTTATGTAAAGCACTTTGAATTGCCACTGTGTATGAAATGAGCTATATAAATAAACTTGCCTTGCCTTGCCTTGCCTTACTATGATTTTTCTGTAGTAAAATGCGGACAATACACTTTATAAAACTCCTCTAGTTATGCAGGGGTTGATATTAATTCCTGCTTGTGTTTTCATATACTGTAGCACTAAATACATTTTTGTCTGCCCCCTTTGTCAAGTATACTTTGTAAAGATAACTCACTCAGTCCTTCTAGCTAAAATAAACCTCTCTTGAACTTACCCGAGACACATAGCTACTATGTACTGTAGATATCAGAAAACAATTTAACTTATTGAATCGATGCACTCTGTGGCACCTTTATTTTTTGCATCAGTCAGGGAGTGTACAAGTTCATTGATTTTGAACAAGGCAGATCTTAAATGGAGCGACTATAGACGGCTCACTAGTAAAGCCCTGGCCGCTTAATTGAAACCCATATGCTCAATTATAGGTAGTAGCTATGTTTCCATTCAAAAATGCGAATTAACTTTATTCGTAAAACTGGATTATCGCGTAAAAGATGTGTGAATAAAGCAGCATTTCCATCTAATGAGTCAAAGCGAACAAAATTGTCCCTTTTTGATAAACTGGCACCAAATATCAACAGTAAAACTGGAATTTGCCATGGTAGCAGAAGCTGCGTGAATCTTTTCTTCATTAAATAAATTACTTGTGCCTCAGAAAGCAATCCTGACATGGAGTGAACGCGCGGTAGTGTTTGGCGTGAGGCAAGAAGCACAGACACTCTTGATTCTGGAGTTAATTAATAATAATATAACACTAGTACTGAAACAGTTAAGGCGTTTTAGAATGACCAAAACAACATTTCAGATGTTTTTACAATGTGCTCAGCCTGCTGGTTTGGCCATATACACACATTTTTATCATCACACTCTTAACAAAATCACATTACTTTTTTTTTTTAATGCGCATACTGGAATTTGTTCGTTAAAAGTGTTTGCATCATAGTTTATGCGCATTTTTTCTTATGGAATAAAAAGTTTATCCTACTCAGTTATGCACATACATTTTCAAAATTTATGCGCATCTTCCCATTTCCATCAACCGTTATTTTATGCGCTTGTCCAAAATAGAAGGATGGAAACGTAGCTAATAACAAAAAATGACTGAGAGTGACAAAAAGCAAAGATTATTAAAATTATTTAAAAAAAAATTGTTTTGTCAAATCATTTGTTGCTGATTTTTGTGTTTGTATGTTCAGCACTGAAACTCACAGTTGTGTGGGCACTCATTGGTGGAAAAAGCTTGTTTGTATCCAAGGTTTTTTTTTTTTTTCAAAAAACCCGTGAATTCAAGCCCCGAAAACGCTCACAACTAACTTTACATTATTATGAATTTATATGCCTTATTGTTTGGCGTGCAGTATCTTTTTAAATTGTTAGAATTGCTCTTTAAAACATTGTGAGATTGGAGAGACCCAATGAGAGATCTCAAGCTTAATGTCTCCTGGCACTGTAATCTGTCTTGTGATAGGATAAGGTTCAGGTGTCGCGCACACAAGCTCACACACATATACGCTCATCCGTGATATAACTGAGGTCTTGGAGATGGGCACAGGTATGGCTTATAAATGAAATACGAAGCGTGCACACACACACAAAGATTCTCTCCTTCACAAGACATTACTTTGACCCAGTGTCTCTCCAGGATCAATCTTTACACAGTCTAGCCAAAGAAATGGGCAGCGTTGAGACAGAATCTCATAACAGCTACAATGACAGTGTCTGTGACCAGGAGAGACTTGTTGACTTAGACTGACCCTCATAAAAACAAATCATCTCGCCTTGTGAACCAGCAATCTTTGCCACCCTTAAAGCAATTTTCTCTCTTTCTTCCCACTGGAATTTCCTCAATGAGAGCTGTTTTTTAAAAGTTGAAACGGAAATAAGTATTGGGGGTTTGAGGACTAAGAGTTCAGGCAGAGAGAATTGCTCAGAATCCCCTGACAGCTCTGCTTGTCTGCGGCGGTAATTGCATGTTTTTTGATTAGATATATTTCATTGTGAAATGTGAAATGTCTTTTTTTTTAACTAGTTGTGATTAAAATGGTCATGTTCCTTCCAGCTCATTGCCTGTCTGCTCACACATGCAGCTAATTAATAATCCCAAGGGATTCTTTTTTCTTGACAGTCAAATCTGAACCGTAAACTTGAAAGATAATAAGGCAATTTAACAGAGAAGGTTGTGAAAGAAGCAAAAAGAGGACACTGACCCCAATTATGGCTGCCATAAGAGAACAAGACAAAAAGAACTGTTCAAATATTACGTATTGGCCAGACTCACAGCGAGATGTACTGAATGCCCTTTTACAACCTAAAGAGGCCATTTTTGCATTTCCAAAAATTTCAGTGTCAGCGTTTATGCTGTTTATTTAATTATTAAACATATAATTACATTTATTTTGTTGTAAGAGTCATTTTAAAAGTTATTTTGGTCTTTCTTTATGAAATTAGAGGGATTGTTTGATTGTATTTTTTCTTCTTTTTTAAGTGGCAGTTCATTAAAAATATGTTTCAATGTAATGTATAAGGCTACAACAGTCAGCTAAATCGAATCATTCAGTATGTCATGGATATTATGTTATTCATATCAATTGTTAAACAATGAAATAATACCCGTTTACAGGCACGCGCAGAGGTGAAAAGGAATAGTTCACCCAAACATTTAAGTTTACTCACCCTCAAGTGGTTCCAAATCTTTGTTTCTTTATTTTATTGAACACTAACGAATAAAAGATTAAAAAAGATATTTTAAAGAAAGCTATAAACTTGAAATCATTGACTTCCAGAGGAGGAAAAACGAATACCATGCAAGTCAATAGTTGCAGGTTTCCTGCTTTCTTCAGAATATTATTTTGTGTGTTCAACAGAAGAAAAAAGTCTAATAGGTTTGGAACAAGTAAAAGGTGAGTAAATGGTGACAGAATTTTCAGTTTTGAATGAACTATTCTTTTAAGTGAGTATATGGTGAATTTAGGGTGAAATCTCCTTTAACATATTTTATTTATTGAAGTACAATTATTATTTTATAAAAAGTGCCCTTTTTTTACTTGAGCCCCTGCCCCTTAAAAGGTCTCTGCACGTCCCTGCCCGTTTATGCACTACTGGGAATAGACGCATTGATTTGAATTTTGAGATCAATGTTGTGAAGGAGTGACAAAAGAGGTTATTTGGATTTTTAAATGTCAGTTTACTCTGGATTTAATTGCTGCTATTTATTGTTTCAGACAGCAATAACATTGCCATTCATTTCTGTCACTTTCAATCGACTTCAGCTAACCCTAATTCTCTAATCTCCTGTCTATAACCATAACAAACACATAGTCTTATCCTAATGCTAAAAGTTGTGTGGACAAAAGGAATTTTGAGTTGCCATGCTGCCACAACACTGGCTTTCCCTGAAAGATAGATTCTGTGAGACAACACCTGCAAACTAAGTAGCTGAATAAACATTCTGTGATGGAGGAAGAAAAGGTGGGAGCTTCAAAGACATGATAACAGAAGACAGATTACCATGGCAGCATTGAAAAAGCTTTATTTTAGCCTTGGCCTCAAACTACAAACCCAGATCACGACAAAGACATTTACACATTGCAAAACAAGCTGCCACATGTATTCTAAATATAGCAAACATTTAATGAGAACATTTTTCTCTTGGATGACAGAACATATAAGTTGATAGAACATTTATACAGTCTTCTGAGATGGTCTAAAGTAGGTATACAAAAATATAAATAATGTCAAACAGAAGAAAATGAAACAAAACTGAGCCACTGATGTATACTGTAAGGTTTAAATCATAAGGAAGATCATTTGCTTTAAAAAATATTTTAAAATGCATTTTCTGTGTTCTTAGAAACGTGCATTTTGTATTTACTTTGGTTTTATTACTAAAACTTTTAAGTTGATATTTTATATTATATTGTATTATTTTATAGACCCTAATTCATTTTCTTTTTGTAAATACAATTAAAATGCACACGCCTACAATGCTTTTAATAGCCAGATTATAGTATAGTCCGTTGTTTTCAAATTGATAAATCTAAAAAAAAACGAGTTGATCAGACTTGAGCATGTCATTTCTCAGTGGCACATTTTTGGCACATTAGTGATGTTATAGATCTGTAATTTTTCTACATCAGCATTAGTGAGAAAAATAACCAAGAACACATTTCTTTGGAGTATCAATGGCCAATCAGATGAAATGCTGCAGTTTTGTTGAGTACCCACACTCTCACAAATTCTATCATCATAAACAACAAAGAGTACAAATGATGTATTTTATGTAGGTGATTTATTTCTTAGCATCAGTGACCACATCTGAATTTGTATTATTTATTTATCTTTTAGCATAAGTTGCACTAGAATGAATGCATTGTTTGGACATGCCTTCTCTTTGCCTTCTCGGCATGTGTTAAAGAGCTGGTCAAAACAGATGTCCTCATTTTGATATACTTCATTCCAAAACATATCAGTTTTTAGGGATTGACACCACATTACATAAAACTGACAATGTTCTGATAATATTAAAAGACTTAAATTGACAATGAAAATTTAATTCCTTAATCAGGCTTAATTTAACACAAAATGAGCATCATGTCCTAGGCAATGGCTTATCTGAAGAATCTAGAAGATTCTCTGTTAATCAGTATACATTCATAAATGTTCTTTGACAGCTCATGTAGTACAGAAAAGAACCACAGAATTTTCATTCACTGCACAAAGTGTGTAGACCCTACATAAAACTCTGCCTAGAAGCACCCCCTTGAATTCATCTATCACAACAGTAGTCTCTGAGACACAACAGTAATCAATGAGTAACAACCCTATATATTATAGCTTGCTTCAGAGATATACCTTATCCCAAATAAATAATTTTTTTTACTTTTTGTCAAAAACAAAAAACAAAAAAACATATAGTTTCAAACATTGACTACAAGGTGCAAAACAGCTACAGTATTCTAAACGCAATTGAGAAATAAATATAATAAAATAAATCACATTTGAATTCATTAAATGCCAAATGAAAAGAACAATTTGCTACAAAACAATTGCCTAATAATACAATCTCTTGTTGTACATAAGTACTACTCATTCATAAAAATACCTACAAGCACACAGTCTCATACATTTCCACTCCCTCATTTAAGGCTATGGTGGCCATGGTGTATTGTGATGTTTTAGCCAATACACTGCATTATAACAACCTGTTTCCGTATTACTTAATTGTGCTGTAAATGTGCTGTGAAAGGTAGTGTATTTAGTGAAGTCCCACAATTCTTACTACTCTTTAGGATCATTGGTGTTTGCTTTTTGTTTACATTTGTTTTCATTGTGTTTGTGTATGTGTGTAGTAGTGGTAGTGGTAGATTTGGCAATGGCAAGAAATTACTTGAGTAATCTTTCAAGTATTGTGTGTGTGAAAATGCATTTATACAGATATAGATGAATCCTAAAATGTCAGTACAGTGAGGTATTGTATTTACACCGATGTTTAAATATAAACCATCAACACATATTGTATGATTAATCTAATCAATACATAGCAATCTTTTTGGCTAAATGATACAGATTACAAATTACTTACAATAAAATACAACACATTTTTGACTCTATATTTCATAAGAGAACTAGCTGAGGACAATTCCTCATAGAGAACAATCTAGAGCAGACAAACTTTGACACACTGCATATTTATCAGTCTGTTACTGTTCCTTTACATCTGCCACAGAAAGAGCAGAAGAGAGTTGAAGCATGTTAGAAAATATGTCTGAAAATAAAATCTTCATCTGAACAAGGTCAGAAAGTGTGATAATTTGATAACCTCTAACCTCTTTGTATTTAACATGCCAGGCCAGTATGTTGTGGTTTTATTTCAGCAGCCCAATGCACTACTTGAGTGAGATTAAAGATGAATATATTACTTTGTTATTTGTTGTCTGTTTATCCAAAGCATATTTCCACAAAGGTCTTTGTTGTGCTGTTATTTTTATTTAGGTGCATTTCATTTCAATATGTTTCAATGGGTTACTGTATGAGGCATTTGGTCCTAATAAACCATCCATGTACTGTATGAATGGTTGTCTTGGAAACAGGATCCATATCCTCTGTTGGAGTGGTTTGACCAGACTTATGTTATTAGTCATCTACCCAAACACAACCTGTGAGAATAACCAGCTCAACTTTCAGCGTAGCTTGTGCCGGATGTCACCAAGAGAAATAACACCAGTTACTAAGCAGACAGGTTGTGTGTCTGAGTGAGAAATAGCACATTCTGTTTATCCCCAAGACTTTTGTTTGATTTAGGTCTGCCACATAGCCAGGTGGTCCTTTAGAGGCAATGGAGAAAAGGAAAACTGATCGATGAAAAGAAAAAAAAATGCAGGAAGGGAGTGATAATAATGAGAAAGCAGCAGTCAGAAATGAATGAGGTAAGGAGGCTGGTATGTGTACGCACTGAAGTATTTGCTCACTGTATATCCTGGAGGCACATACATTACGAAGCTATGAATATTACTTCTGACTTCCAAAGTTGAAAGATGAATGAGTAAAATGACAATATATGTTTGCAAGAGAAGTCTTATAAACACAAAGCCATTAAATAAAAAGGAAATTTTCAATGTTGGCCTGCAAAAAACACAATCATTTTTCATTTATTTTATTGTTGTTACTGATGAAATTTGCTTTATGTTTGTTAACTGAATATTGCATTTTTAAATAGTTGATTATTGTAAATCAGGAATAATTCATACTTTATAAATTATTCGCACTATTTCTAATATGTGGATTAAATATAAAAATCTTTAGTAATGAAAAAAAATCCATAGTTGATTAACTGGTAAACTGATGAACTAGAAAATAAAATGTTTTAGGTATGTTAACCTGATGTTACGCATTACCATTTCTGGGTCCAAACACTCTTTATCAGATAGAAAAGAAAACATTAAACAATGTTAATATATACACTCGTTGTGCTGTAATACTATCAATGTAGTAGTACTACTATTATAATTTAAACAAAAAGTGTTTGTAAATGGACTAATGAGAAGGGCTGTATTCTCAACAGAAATTAGTAGATTATGGACTCAAAAATAAAATTTCATCTCACACACACACACGCACACGCACACACACACACACACACACACACACACACACACACACACACACACACACACACACACACACACACAGGGATGAAACACAAGGATAATTCACCCATAAATAAAAATGGACTAATTTACACACCCTCAAGTGGTTATCTTCTGTTGAACACAAAAAGTATATATACACTACTGGTCAAAATTTTGGAGTAAGTAGGATTTTTAAATGTTTTAAAATAAGCTTGTTCACCAAGACTGCATTTATTTCATAGAAAAAAACTGTACAAATTGTAAAATTGTGAAATGTTATATTGCACTATAAAATAACTGTTCAAAAGTATTTAGAATTTAATTTAATAATTTAATAATTTTAAAGATGATTTTCAGCTTCATTTATCTGGTCTTCAGAGTCACATGATCCTTCAGAAATCACTCTAAAATAATAATAAAAATATTATTATTATTTTTTATTATTATTCATTCTCTTTTTGGTTTAGTCCCTTTATTAATCTGGGGTTGCCACAGCGGAATGAACCACCAACTTATCCAGTATATGTTTTACGCAGCAGAAACCCATGAGAACGCAGGGAGAACATGCAAACTCCACACAGAAACGCCAACTGACCCAGCCGAGGCTCAAACCAGCGACCTTCTTGTTGTGAGGCAAACGTGCTATCCACTGAACCACCATGCAGCCTATTATTATTATTATTATTAATATTTTTTTAATAATGTAATAGTAATAAAAGCAATAATGACTGGAGTAATAATTTAATTTGAAACTACATACAATAAGAATTTGTAATAAATATTTAACAATTTAACAATTGTTTTACATTTAACAAATGCCGCCTTGATGAACAGAATAATTTTGTTTAAAAAAAACAAAAAAACTGACCCCAAACTTTTGAGCGGTAGTGTATATTATTAAAAGCTGAAAACGTGTTACCGTTGACATCCACATTTTTTGTTTAACAGAAGAAAGAAACTCAGAAAACAGGTTTGGAACAAGTAAAGGAAGAGTTAGTGATGACAGAAGGTTAATTTTGTGGGTGAATCTTTCCTTTAACAAGTAGATACTTCTATGACCATATTTAATACATGTGTTTTAGCAACCCTGTGATAAACCAGCCATAAGCACGTTAACATCTTATGCTTGGTTTCACTGTGCAGATCCAGCTTTCATGTTAAGCATGAATCGCTGAATAAATTAAATTCAGCACAAACAAGAGCTTAGCTCTCCTTTCATATATTCAGAGAGGCTTCATTGGGGCCAGACGAGATGCCGAATATCCCAGGTGTCTCATCAGCCTCACCAATAAGAAAAAAAATCAATTAGAGCAACTGCAATTTTAGACAGACTTGCTTTCTCTTTTCAGGTTGTAGTTTTGTGAGGCAATCACATCAAAGTTCTCTTTACAGTTTATTACTTTCTTTTTTTTTTTCATTATCTCCCAGTGTCAAGGTGTTTAAAATTCCCACCTGTCTCGTACAGTAGCATGGCAGTATTGACCATTTCGTCACATCAGCAGGTGTGAAGATTTGCAAGAGGCTGTTGATGACTGAACTCCCTTGCTCCCCTGATACAACTTTGTGTAGGATAACTTGTAGAACATGTGCATCAAAAAAGGAGGAGCATTAAACATTGTTTCCTACAAGTACTCTCATGCTGTTATTATCAGAAAATAAACTCTCGGTGGTGTAACAAGCTCATCAAGACAAGGATTCTGTTAAAGAGTTCAAACAAAACAAAGAACAAGCACAGAAAACCACAACATTTATGTAAACCAAAAAAAGAGCAACTGTACCATTTTGTAGCCAGCTATCTACCAGAGGGCTATTTTGTTTGATCATGCAACGTGCAGTATTTGGTTCCATAACATCAATGATACAGGAATATTTCTATGGTAATTCTCTATTGACACTTCCCATGCATTATTAAGATCATCTTTGAAAAGTCCTCTAATATTTACCACACAAACAATTAAGCTACATTTTTGTACATCCCTTGTACCATATCTTTTGATTGAAAACACAACCAAAGAAAGACCACTGACACACCGAATTAGGCAGAAAGAACAAACAAATGAGGTATTCTTTTCCAAATAAACACTGACACATTGAACAAAGAATGTGGACACCATGAAAAGAAGAACCGGTAATCTGAACTCCTAAACAAGCAGTACATGCCAAGCACATTGGCTTATAGATCAAACTGGAAACACCCCCAATGCTAACACGGCCCTACTGTGCTAACTGTTGTATAACTGAACTTGGATATGGACGCCCCTGTGACCCCAGTGATCTCATCATCACCTTCCCTCCTCTTCCTCCGATTGTGGCACGGCCGCCTGCAACACCCGAAGGTAGCCAAGAGAGCCTTCCGGAAGCGGGTGTTCATGAAGCAGTAGATGATTGGGTTAACGCAGGCTGAGGTATAGGAGAGCAGCTGAATGAAGGAGATAGGAGCTCCAGAAAGTGCACGCTGAGCAGATATTTGGTCGAAAGCCTTCCAGGTATTGGCAGAGTATAGAGGCATCCAGCATACAAAGAACATGGCAACTATAATGATCAGCATTCGGATCACTCGTTTTTTGGCAATTAGTTTGGCCTCTGAGGTGTTGCTTCGTGGACGGTCTGTCTTAACTGTGCCTGAGGTGGTCAAAGCTGAAAGTTCCATAGCGGGAGGTTTCTTTGGGACCTGTATATAACATCCATCGCTCTCATCATGGCAAGATGGCAATCCACCATTCAACCCATTCTTCACACCTGTGAATGAAAAAAATTCTGAGGTGATTAAGGTGTACAGTGAAGGCTGATTTATACTTCTGTGTCAAGCGCACGCCGTGGCCGTCGGCGACGTTGATGCGCACCTCTCAAAAAATGTAACTACGCAACTGTCGCAATGACGTGTAGCGCAAGCTCTGTGATTGGTCGGCTTTGTAGTGCTGACGAGTATGGGTGGAGGCGAGAGCCGCGCGAGTGTTTACAAGTGTGGAGTCCTGCAAAGGCGCTCCGGATGGATGAATAAAGTTACGATTATGATTAAAGTTGTTGCATGTTCGCCAATTCCAGCGTCAAAATGAGCGAGTTTGAGTCACTTGTACATTAAGGTAGCATTCAGTAAAAACAAAACACCAGCAAAGAAACTCGAAACAGAGGAACATAAACACCTACTGCCAGCTAGTGTTTCAGAAGTGTTATTGCAGAGCAACAGAAATGGTGCACAGAAGTATAAATGCACAGCTACGCACATTGCATGCACCGTGGGTCACGCCGATCACTTGACACAGAAGTATAAACCAGGTTTTACCCTATACTGCATCTTTCCACAATATACTGAATCAGTATCACAATATACTGACTCTCACTAGTCTTCTGGACTCTTTGGCTGTTTACAAACATTTTCTGAGCTCTCACTTTCAAATCTGTAAAATGACAATACCTGTGAAAAACAGGTGATCTAAACATCATAAACTGACCTTTTAGCTAAATTCAAAAAACAAAAACACAGTTTAATATCTTTTCAACTTCTTTTATACATTATTTAATAAGCAAGAAATTCTATCTCATCTTTGCAATGTATGAAGACACTTCAGCATGGGCGTCGCTAGGCCTATTTTAGGGGGGCTGTAGCCCCGCTATATTTCTACTCAGCCCCCCTCAAACATTTCCGATTAGCTCATAAACTGTATCCCCTTGAAATTTGATATGAAGACGGCGGCAGAATTCAGCTCCTCCCCAACTTTCGTTTTTCATTTGATCAGCATACCACAGCTGTGCAGAGCGAGAGAACAAGGTGTCTGTTTATCGATAAATTGTTATAAAATATGCATATTTGCAGTTCTTTGCTATGGATACACTTGTATCACTTGTACCCCAGTGTCATATAGGAGCAATCGGGTTTCCAATCTGTTTCCTCAGTGATAACCTCATAATCACAGCTGTTTCCTCCAGCGAAAATGTAACTCTTAATGAACATTTTACTACTTTTATTTTAAAATGAACTACTATTATAAAACACATCACAGCATGTGGGATTATCTATTAAACAGTCATGCACAGAAATGATTAAACACAGTGACAGAACCACTTAGTGAATGTACTCATTTTAACTGTCAGTCACTAACAGAGATAGAAACATCATGTGTTGTCTTGTATTAAAAAAATATTTTCTATTTTAATATTATAATACAGTTCGTGAGATATGTGAATTAGTAATATATATATATATATATATATATATATATATATATATATATATATATATATATATATATATATATATATATATATATATATATATATATATGTGTGTGTGTGTGTGTGTGTGTGTATGCCATTTAATTAGAAAACTGGCTGTATTATTTATTAAATACATGAAAACCAAAATTTTACTTCAACATATAAAGTGGCGTTGACTACAGTAAACAGGTTTGTTGAGCCCATTTGGCTCATTTAGAACTCAAATGACTATGCACATCTATACAATACAGTGGAATAGTGCTAGTTTAGCATACAACCCTACCATATTAGTAAAACATCTTTAAGTGTATTACTATTAAAATTATTACTTATTTTATATATATATATATATATATATATATATATATATATATATATATATATATATATATATATATATATATATATAATTATTATTATTTTTTATTTATTTTTTATTTTTATTCAATTTTTTTTTTTTTCTCATAAGGAGCTGAGCCCCCCTAAAATGAAAATCTTAAAATTGCCCCTGCACATCAGATAAATCTCTTTCACCATGGATTAATACAGATGGCATAATGTTGATTGTGCAGAGCATAACATTAAGAGAATGAGACGGCTCATTTAAAAAGGAAGTGTTTTGTCACACTGTAGGCCTGTGAAAAAAAGGGTGGTACAGTTTAAACAAATAACACCTGTATAACCAGTAGTCTATTTAAATATGCATAGATCTGGATCATGTCCCTAGGCGTAATTCTCCAAAAAATTGATCACTAAAAAAAGTTTGTTTTTTAGCAATACTTCTAATGAAAGATACCTGTGGAGGTCTTTAACTGCAGTGCACTGAGAAGTACCCTCTTCCACCTCACTGCAGTTATCTAAAGCTTCTCCCTGAGAGAACTTACATTCAGCACATCAGTGCACAATCAACCTTAACGCTCAGGGAAGTACTCAGCATGACCTTAGTGCATTCAGTCTTCACCATGGGAGACATGGGTCAAGCAGCCACTTTCACAAAATTGAGAGAGGAAAAGTCTGTTGAGCATGCCATTTGAGGATGCCAAATAAAAGCATCCACCTTGCTCAAATCTCTCAAATGGCAGGAAACAACTTTTAAAGGGTTGTTTGACATACTGGAAACATTAAATCAAATACTGTAGCAAGTAAACAATACATGATTAGCAATACTTCAATTTACTCTTCCTTCCACAGAATGAAATCAGATTCAAGTGCTAGAGAAAAAAACAATTGATGAAAATGCCTGGTGGTTAAGCAAAAACAATCTTTTAGATCTTTCAGGTGGTTTATCAAAGTGGACAGGTGTGAATGCTTCAGACTACTTTTGGATTCTGTGGCTTTAATTGTAGTGTGAAGACTTTTATACACACACACACACACACACACACAAGCGTTCACACAAATGTTATACCAATGGAGTCTTTTTTCTGCTCCAGCTCAAATTGAATCCCTCTGTAAAGTTCTCTGGATATGAGACCATAGGCAATTATCATCACCACTCCTGGGATGAAGAACAGAATGGACAGCAACAAGACGTACCTAACAAAAAAAAAAAGAAAATATCTGTAAATGAAAATGCAATCAATAGAAACAGTATAAGAAAAAACAATGAAACCGCTCAACTATACTTAAGTAGTGAACAGATGAGAACCAGGGAGATGAGTGGTGGCAGGAATGACTTTTCTGGAATGCGTTTTCCAAAAGTGTTGCAAGTTCAAGTCGATCCTCAATCAACATCAATGGTCTCAAAAAGTGCTTTTGCACTGGGTAGTTAAAAGAGCTCTGTTATAGAAACTAGGCACAAGGGCAGTTCCTAAACTAGCTTCTCTCTTAGGGCCATCTTCCTGGTTGAAATTACACCAACTGAAATTCTTTGATTCTTTAAATTCAAACCAATCAACATATATTTAGACCACGTGTTGTGCTGGGTTCAACCCTACTCTGAGGTAGGAGCTAATTTAATCCCCCAAGGGGCAAATCAGTGCTTGTTGATGCAAATGACAATCAAATCACGTTATGTGAATTATGGGTGTAATCTAAGTGGCGGGACACACCAAGCCAATGCCAAACAACTAGTGCTGACGAAAAACCTTCTGTGTTGTCGGCTTGCATTGGCTCACATATAGACCAAAAACCAGCACATAAATGTGTTTTTTCACTCCCATGGGGGGGCAGAAATCAGTTTTCTCATTCCACAAAGGGACCCTGAAAGATTAAATGTGCACAGACAATGCATAAATAAAGCAGTGTTCAGTATCGTTATCACAGTACATGACACTCAACATCGAGGAATTTGCTTGTGCAAATATATCTGATAATCTAATAATAATATTGTTTGCAATTATTTGAGAAATGTACCAAAATTAAACCTGGCGTATTTGTCTTCCTTCTTTAATTGAATTGTTTACTTGGTTACGTCACTTGAGTTTTTGTTCTTACGCTCTGATTTGTTGCTGAATGACAAATTAAATTGCTCTCTTTAGCCAACGAACGATACCGATTCTACTTGCTGAAAGGGACAACTCGATCTGACATTAGCCCGATAAGAGGCGAAATGTGGATCACACCAAACCAACTAGATGGACCGATGCTGACTGATGGCTCGATTGAAGCCCAATGGTCAACTGTCAGCTTGGTGTGTCTCCGCCCTAAGAGAATCACAGAATCCTAGGTTCTGACTGAAAAACTGACTGCAGTGTCTTACAGCCGATAAGAGAATAGGATACACGGCAATGGGAGTAGCTATAGACCAGAATATCAGCAGGCTCATAAGACCTTTTCGGTTCTTATCACTTTTCATATCTGTTTGGTTGTTTCTAGTCCAAAAAGAGCTGTCAGCATTTCTTGCTATTGTAAAGTCATGCAGGGTGTAACTTCCTGCCTCTGATCCATCATTCAATGTGAACACAGCAGCAACTGAAGGTTACCCCCAGAGGGCCATGCAGTGTGAAAGTAATGGCGATCCAATGACTGTGAACTTGGCCTGACAGATTTATTCTTTAATATGTTAAATAATAAGGACTGTTGGTAAGCTCAGACAAACAATAAGACAATACAATAGTTGAATTGTATTGAAGGTGAAGTTTTAAAGGGTCACGAAACACCAAACCTTGAGATTTTGACAGTCATATATATGTCCCACATTGCTAAAAACACTATTGGGACATATATATTTCACTTAAAAGAGAAAATTGGTTGTTTTTGCATTGTTTTGACAAATTCATTCTTCTGGTTTGAAAAGAAATTTTGATGCTACGTCACGGCAATGAGATCATTGTGTAAATTCCAGCGTGGAGACTGGATGTCTGTACCGGCAGGTACGAAGTGACGTCGTTGAGTTTTTAGCATTAATTCATGAGAAAGACTTGGTATGAACCAATCAGCGTGCTCTATTGTGAATGAGATGCAACTTCATTAATATGCATGATATAGCTTCGAAAACTCTTTTAACCTGTCACAGTGTTCAGAGAGACGCCACGTTGTGTTGCCAACCGTAATTAAAACAAGTGGAAGAAGAAGAAGAATAGTTCGGAGACATGGGTCGTCAGTGTTGCATTTATAAATGTGCCACGACAAAGGTTTTTTTCATTTCCCCATGATGAGAACACAGCTCGCGTGTGGACCCACGTGTTGATTACAGTGGTCTTCTAACACAAGACAAAAATACATTTGTAAGAAATATTTTTTACCCGAGAGCTTTTCCAATTTGAAAATGGTGAAATTCAGATTTGCCACTCCTCTTCTTTTAAAAAAGACGCGGTTCCAGTTCATGTTGATTGTCCTGTCTCTTTGATTTGGTAAGTGTGTGATCAATGTTCGTTGTTTATGTTTCTCCAGATGGCAAAGTTAGTTAGTATCATCAACAGTACTTTGAAGACATAACTTAGTGAAATGGCTGAAGTTACTATACTAAGTCGTTTACAGAATTATTACTACAATATTATGGACTGAAAATGCTTTGTTGGGTGTCTTTTTAAACGGTTGTACAACAGTTACATCAGTCTTGTAAACCCGAAGTGCGGTGTGAGGTGGGGTGCCAGACCAATGTTTTCACAACAGATTACAACAGTCCACGTTTTCAGTGCAGTATGGTATTTTTGGCAGGCACAATTGTGTATTTATTAGTTATTTGGTTATTTCAACAAATACAGTTGAGAACAATAACTACCATTGTGAGACTTTCGCCTCGTCAGGAGTAGCTTCACTTTCTCCTGCATTCACGGGCGTGTTTGTGTTAAAAGGTTAAAAATTATAAGGCAGTGGACCTGTACTGTCATCAACCAGATAATGTGACTGAGGGGAATCTGGTGGAGAGAAATCCTGCACTTTTTTTACACAGCTCTCAGATCCGCTGTAAATGCTGGCCGGCCGGCATCACGGGGGGGGGGGGGTCATGGCCCTTTAAATTAAAAAGCTCTGTCCCATAGTATGACGTCATTTTGTAATATTCAAATGACAGCGTGGGAGTATTCCCTGAAAGCATTTCTGCTAGTCTGTTGCTCAGATCTTTTTCATCTATCAGACAGCTTTGTGCTTGCAGCCCTTTTCCATGCTACACTTATCTAATATCAAAGACACTTTTCTCTCCTTTTGTTTCCTGTGTGGCTTTCAAATTCATTATGAGCTCAAGCACAAAGGCAATAAAAGCAATACTAATCTGACCAGGAAGTAGATATTGGAGTGTGATATTAGGAAGCACACTAATAAGCAAACATGTTTACAATGTGTGACCTGTAATGCCTGTGTGTTTTTTTTTAAAACAAACATGGATAGTAAGAAAGAAAGAACCCACCAAGGAATTTTGTACTTAATAAATATCTAATAGACGTCTGGCATGGATGTCCTGGTTAAAATTAGGCTAAATTTGGGCTGTCAGTAAAAATCTATAAAAGTCTAAGAATAGTCCAAAATTAGACTACTCATCAAACTAGATTAAACAGACTTCACCTGTGTTGTTATTTATTCCAGTATATTTGATGATTAGTCTAGATATGAGCTATTTTTATATGTCTATTTGTGACAGTCACAGAGTCACATCACATCTGCCCCTGAACCGGACTACATATTCCATCATGCACCTCACACACCAGTTCCAGATCCCCCTTGATTGCAAATACACAGCTGAAGTTTGTGAAGACTAATTACCTAGACCAAAAACACAGCACACACACACATACACACACACACACACATCTTTGCTCAGTCTGTATCCTGTAAGTGAGCACTACAAAGTGTTTCCTTGTTCTTGCCTTACTGTATTTTTGACCATTGCTTTGTTGATTGTTATGTTGTTTTGCCACCAGTCCTTTTTTAACAATCACTCTCTGAATTACCTTTATGCACCTGTCTGTTCCTGTTTTGACCTTGCCTGTACAACCATCACAAAATAAAGCTGCATTTGGACCCTCATCTCTGTTGTCAATCCGACTCTTTACAGAAGACTCAGCCTCAAATGAATGCAGCAGAACGTCTTGTCAGGTTACAGCAAGGATCAAACACCCTAAAGGACCATATTACTAAGTAATAGCCACTGGTGACAAGGCTTGCTTCTTACTCCACTAACACAATTATGCTTGCGTCACCTGTACTTATACCTCCTGTTTATCACTCCAGATTCGCAACAGCTGCTAGCTCAAAAGATGGCTTATTGTTCCAAGTTAATTACTGCCATGGTTCCAGTCATAGTTTTTGTTCCTGAAATGCCAGATCATCTCAAATTGCCTGAATAGTGGGTGCCAGATTCTCTCGAATCCCCCAAATGGTAGGCGCTAGATCCTCTTGAATTCCCCAAATCCACCCAATAGCCACTCCCTGAGTCCCACGAATGGCTATCATAGCCATGTGATTTCCCAGTGCTGTCAGAGCCATGTGATATCCCAGTGCCATCAGAGCCGTGTGACTTCCCAGTGCCGTTAGAGCCGTGTGACTTCCCAGTACAGTCAGAACCATGTGACCTCTTTATGTCTCTTGATCCTAAGCCTCCTGATCCACTGGGGTTGTCTGAACTGCCAGTGCCTCCTGACCAACTGGGGTTGTCTGAACAGCCAGTGCCTCCTGAACCAGAGTCTCCTCACCCACTGGGGTTGTTTGACCTGTCAATGTCGTTTGAATAAGGGCCCCCAGACCTACTTCAGCTCTACGCCCCAGGTCCTCTGCAGCTTCATACTCCAGGTCCACCACAGCTCCACACCCCAGGTCCACCACAGCTCTATGCCCCAGGTCCTCTGCAGCTCTACGCCCCAGGTCCTTCACAGTTCTACGCACCAGGTCCTCTGCAGCAGTGTCACCAAGTTGAGTGCCCACCAGACACACTGGAGGGCACTATACACATCACATCTGCCACTGAGCTGGACTACATATTTCATTATGCACCTCACACACCAGTGAAGACTGATTACCTAGACTGTAAAACACAGCACACACATATTTTTGCTGAGTCTTGTATCCTGTGCATTTCCTTGCGCTTGCCTTACTGCAATTTTGACCTTTGCTTTGTTTATTGTTTATGTTGTTTTGCTGCCTTTCCTGACCATTCTTTTATTCATTTTCTTTTCGGCTTAGTCCCTTTATTAATCTGGGGTCGCCACAGCGAAATGAACCACCAAATTATCCAGCATATGTTTTACCTTCCAGCTGCAACCCATCTCTGGGAAACATCCATACACACTCATACACTACGGACAATTGAGCCTACCCAATTCACCTGTACCACATGTCTTTGGACTGTGGGGGAAACCGGAGCACCCGGAGGAAACCCACGTGAACGCGGGGAGAGCATGCAAACTCCACACAGAAATGCCAACTGACCCAGCCGAGACTTGAACCAGTGACCTTCTTGCTGTGAGGCGACAACACTACCTACTGTGCCACCGCGTTGACCTGACCATTTACCTGTTTATAACAATCAATCTCTGGATTACATTCATGCTCCTGTCTGTTCCTGTTTTGACCTTGCCTGTACGACCATCCCAGAATAAAGCTGCAATTGGATCCTCACCTCTGTTGTTAACCTAACTCTTTACACTATTAGATTGACATTCACATCCCAAATGTAGCCTTGTTTTAGCTAAGAGGTTTCTGTTTAAATGTCTACTAGACATCTATTTGACTTCTATTAAACACATAAACAATGCTTGCAGCGAATGTGCAAAATGTGTGAGATAAGAGAATCTTTTAAATATTTTTTGTAACAGACTCAAGATCAGTGGCTTTTCTGATTTTTGTACTAGAACCGATCCTGTAGCATTCAACAGGTGGGTTGTGTATTATATTATTATATACAGTATTATTAAAGTGGACCTGGGTAGTATATATGTCCACCCTTGACCCCTCGTTTATTTATTGAGCTGTCTTCTATGTACACTTCAGGTAACTCCATATACTATACAGTGCTACACAACTGTGACTCATCAGCAGGTCACACTTAACCCACACAAACCTAGAGTGTGATATAGGAATCATTTTGAGATTTAATGATATAATATATTATTAAAGCCATAATATATATATATATATATATATATATATATATATATATATATATATATATATATATATATATATATATATATATATATATATATATATATATATATATATATATATATATATATATTAAGGGTGTAACGAGACTTTCGGTTCGGTACGCATTACAAACTGAACGATTCAGACAAATATCTAAAAAGATAAAAGAGAATAAGTGTACAGAATATAATGTTTTCAGTGCAACAATGCTCAACAAGGCATCCCAAATGACGTGACAGGCAACATCTGCCTTCCCCGCCCACCTCCAAATACTCCAGTCAGGCACACACTGCACTAGCTCGCAAAATGGCTAGTAACGTTAATGTAATCCTCCTATAACCAACAGCGGGTCTGGCGTTTGGGAGCACTTTGGCACAGGCATTTTCTACAGATTCGAACAGGGCAAAACAAATCACAGAGGCGATCTGTAGATTTATAGCTGTGGATATGCGTGGAAATTTCGGGTTTTAAGAAAATGTTAAATGTAATAGAGCCAAGTTACATTATTCCTTCATAAGCCCATTTCAGTCAGATATTAATTTCTGCCTTCAGATCCACTGAAATGGCAGGTGACAGTCAAATCAAGCAGATCTTGGTTATATCCACATGTGCTGCCGTTAATCCGCGGGTCAGGTAATCAAAAAATAGGTCGCATGATATTTAAGTATGGGTGGGTCACGCATGGATGAGATCAATCATTGGTGATGCAAACTTTAACTATTTACTCTAAAATATTAAGGTGTTTTAAGAAATCTTGACAGACTGGCACAAATGTGCTTTCATTTAAAAAATCGCTCGTCACGGCTAGACATGCGGTGAACATCTCCGTTCTCACAGGTTTCTGAGTTTTCTCATCATCAATCACTCTCAGTCTGGGAACATGTTCAGTGCTGCGAATTTTGTAAATGTCCTGTCTCATTGTGGTCAAATTACTTGATATAATGAAGGATATCGTGTATTGAGGAGGATAAAGGCAAAGATGTCGCAGAGAGCTGAGACCTATGATGACTTTAAAGATGATATTTAGCTTGTTTCGCATTAATGTAAATATATTACATGTTTTAATTACATTATTGAATAAAATGAATAGCATTATTATTTTTAATCATCATTAATAATAATTAAACTAAAAATAATTTGACAGCTTCAGCTGTTCACATTAACATGACCGGCACTTTCGGACTTCAGCACCACGCGTCTTTAGCATGAATTGAAATAGACTTTCCTTCCTAAAGGAAAAAAATACAATCATTTTTAAAATTGCAATGCGATTATAGTCATGTATTCGCAATTTCACATAAATCAGCATGCGAAAATTTTATTATTTCCATTGCGCTCTCTCTCTCTGCAGCAGCAGTTCACGCGCGCTGGCACTACCATACACAGCCACATCTCGTAGCAAATTAATTTGCAACTTTGTTGCATAAAAAAATAGGCTAAATAACAAAATTTAATTAACAAACAAATTAAATAAAATTATTTGTAAAAATGAAACTACAGAAAAAAGAAAATGAAAAGAACTGAAACCAGCTCAAATGTTCTGTTCTGGAATTACAGGTGTTGCGATCAAATTAATTCGATGGAATGATTAAAACAGACAGGCGCATTTTTCAGAAAATAGCCTATTTTATTTAATTTAAAAATATGTTAGGCCTATATTTATTATGTAGGCTATAATTTTTTTCAAATAGCCTATATTAAATTACCATTCATTTTGACTTTAACGAATTATTGAACAGATTATTATTAATTTATCAAAAAACATTTTACTGAGCTCAGGGAAAAGTTTTGTATAGGCTAATATTAGAGCCATGGCTGTGGCACGTCGGCAATAGCCTATGTCTAAAACGAAACTGTTTCTATTATCAGACAAACAAGAAACACATATCCCAAAGGGCAACATTGTGTTAGATTTTAGCAAATACAGAGGTGACACTTATGATGATGATCAGACCTGAAGCCGCGGCACGCTCAACTGAAAAACCAGACATGGATAAATGCCTTCACTGCATACAAACAGTCACGCGCGGGTAGTGAGTTCTCCGTCTGCCTCCCGTCTGAAAGGACCCTAATGCATTGTTTCTTCAATGTGAAGATAAATATAAGAGCGCGGTGATTTGCATTGCTTTGAATTATTTTCTAAGATAAAACATAATGCAAATGAAGTAGGTTATTAAATAAGTTTTTAAAAAACAGCCGGAAGTTAAGGTCTATTAAATACATTTAAAAATAGTTAAATAAATGAGCAAATAAAAAAAACATAACACTGTCGCACCCCCTTATCTGTCGGCGATCTCACTGGGGGACGATATGGCGATCGGAAAATTATATTGTGAGATAGCATTGGTCTGTCATAGCATATGGTCTGTTCGTCACGAAAGCTGTAACAGAAGCGTGTGCCGCATTCACCTCTGACGTAGGCTACTCAGCCTGTAGCCTAGTTTAGGATTTTTTCGTTGTGACGGTTAAGCAAGAATCATAATGCATTGCATATTCGGCTCATTCTTCAGTAGCCTCAACACAGGCTGGTAGCCTAGATTTAAACGGATCGTTTATAAGAATGAGCGATTAATAGATTAATTGATCGTTAATTTAAATGATCATCGATCACAGGATTTTGTAGAAACTGACATCCCTAGTTCAAAGTAAAAAAAAAAGAAGAGAGATCATGCTTTTATGATGTTAGTTTTCATACAATAAACAGATTGGTCCCACTTTATATTGTGTCGCTTATACCTGTGAACTTACATGGTAGTTAGATGTGTAAGTAGTAAGTAACTACAGTGTATGTACACACTGGTACAGAGTATTTACTTGTGTATACTGGTGTAACTACACTCATGTAACAACCAACTGAATAGTATGTGTAAGTACAAATGTGTAACAGGACATTGGTAACAACACTAGGAAAGTACACATCTGTAACAAGAATTATGTAAGTGGATTGTGTAACAACAATATGTACTTGCAGATGTTTTCCCACTTCCACACCTGTTTGCAGATCATGTACTTGTGAACACTGTATGGCAGAACTAATGCTGCATTAGAAGGTTTCACCTTGTGATACAAAGTTAAAAAAAAAAAAAAACGAAAAAAAAAAAAGAAGAAGAGAGATTATGCTTTTATGCTGTTAGTTTTAATACATTAAAAAGATTTCAATCAGAGAAATCCTCTGGCTTTTTTCTTTTTTGCTGTATCGAAAACATAATGAACCGTGACACCACTGAGTCGTATCGAACCGAACCATGATTTTTGTGAACCATTACACCCCTAATAAATATATATATATATATATATATATATATATATATATATATATATATATATATATATATATATATATATATATATAAACACACATATAGTTGAAGTCAGAGTTATTAGCCCCCCTTTGAATGTTTTTTTCTTTTTTAAATATTTCCCAAATGATGTTTAACAGAGCAAGGAAATTTTCACAGTATGTCTGATAATAATTATTCTTCTGAAGAAAGTCTTATTTGTTTTATTTCGGCAAGAATAAAAGCAGTTTTTAACTTTTTAAATATCATTTTATGGTCAAAATTATTAGCCTCTTTAAGCAATTTTTTTTTCGATAGTCTACAGAACAAACCATCATTATACAATAACTTGCCTAATTACCCTAACCTGCCTAGTTAACCTAAATAACCTAGTTAAGCCTTTAAATGTCACTTTAAACTGTATAGAAGTGTCTTGAAAAATATCTAGTAAAATATTATTTACTAGCATCATGGCAGTGATCAAATAAATCAGTTATTAGAAATGAGTTATTGAAACTATTATGTTTAGAAATGTGTTGAAATAATCTTCTCTACATTAAACAGAAATTGGGGAAAAAAATAAACAGGGGTGCTAATAATTCAGGTGGGCTTCAACTATATATATATATATATATATATATATATATATATATATATATATATATATATATATATATATATATATATAATTTTTTTTTTATTTTTTTTTTTAATATAATATAATATAATAATTGTAAATATCTTCTTTAGGTGCTCAAACACATCTATGAAATAACAAATAAAACATGCAACTAATTTATACACAAAATTTATCATTAATAAAGCATCACCATTCAAGTTATCTCAAGGATATTCCTGTTATGCATTGGTTTTCTCTATAAAGAGGCCATCAATGCAATACATATAATCTACAAAATGGATATAAGGTAGCAGGTGAAGAGCAATAATACAACAAAGTTGAAGCTGGTCTAGTAATCTGAAGACCTTAGTTAGCTGGCAGGACAGTGTTCCTATAGAAGCAAGAAACCAGACTGGAACAGGTGGATCGACCAACAAAAGCCTAATCTTTAGAAACACAATCCACTCTGCATGTAATTATTATTCATTCATTCATGCATTTTCTTTTCGGTTTAGTCCCTTTGTTAATCAGAGGTCATTTTAGTGGAATGAACTGCCAACTTATCCAGCATATCTTTTATGCAGCGGATGCCCTTCCAGCTGCAACCCATCACTGGGAAGCACACATACACTCTCATTCACCCACATACACTATGGACAATTATCTTACCCAAATCACCTATAGCGCATGTCTTTGGTCTTGTGGGGGAAACCGGAGCACCCGGATGAAACCCACACCAACATGGGGAGAACATGCAAACTCCACACAAAAATGCCAATTGACCCAGCCGAGGTTCGAACCAGCGACATTCTTGCTGTGAAGCAACAGTGCTACCCACTGTGCCACCACGCTGCCGTGATTATTATTATTACCTATTTTTTTATGAGTGTATAACTTGACACTCTAGGCTTTTTTCAGTGAACATGAATCAAAGGTTTCAAAAGAGCTGACATGAAAGATAGGGTGGATGAAACCTTAATCAATGCAGTCAAAGATTTTTTTTTTTTTTCTTAAAAAAAGATGATTCAAAAAAGTTAAAAGTACTCTACCCATTAATGATAAATTATGTTGTCAACATGCTTCTGAAAGTGATAAATGAATAACTTTAATCAGCAGTGACAGAATATTTAGCTTTCTCCGGTCAATAAAGTGTTAAAAGCCCATTGGCCTTTATTTACAAAGTAAATATGTGAACTGCTTTTAAAAATTTCTTCAGCAGGACATCAAAGTAAAGCTCTAATTAAGCATTTCTATAGCAGTACTCTGCATTTATTTCTGTAAGAAAAGAGCTTAAATATTTTTATTAAATACTCAAGTTATCATTTTCAGATTTCCTTGGCCATCCATACTTTGCTTTATAACAGTCATATTGGCAAAACGAGAGAGAGAGAGAGAGAGAGAGAGAGAGAGAGAGAGAGATCACAAATCAGAACCCCCTGGAGCTTAACAGTCTCTGACCAGGAGTTGAACCAGCAGGCTGTGATCTGTGTGAATCTCTTGGTCAATGGAACGATGCATCTGGATGTCCAAACATTATCCAAGAGAGATGATGAATACCAAACAAGGCTTGGACCTCAGCTCCACAATTAATGAGCAAGATTTAATTGCAAATGTGATGTATTTTCATCTCATTTAGAGATAATTCCTGACATCAGGTCCCCTGCTTAAAGACCTGTTTAAACCAGCATATGCTTTTTCAGCATAGGCTTTTTCAGCATAGGCTCTGGTTCATGCTGATTAGTGCTAATTTGACCCTGCCGTTTAGTGTGCTATATTGCATGGATGTGGCTCTTTTGGTTTTATTCACAGCCAGCAGGACAGCTTTTTGGACACTTTCTTTTTACTCAAACTCCATTTTGTTTATTATTGCAAGCTAACCCGTGCCATCACTTTACACTGCAACATTAATTTTTGCTCTTGTATATGTTATTAAGTTGTGTCTTTCGTTCTGTTTGCTGTTGTATCATTTTATTTGCCATTTTTTGCACTAATTGTGTTTTGTAGAATCTTAAGCAAAGAAAACTGTTTTACATAGTAATACAATGAGGGCAACATGGTGGTTCAGTGGTTAGCACTCACAGCAAGAAGGTCGCTGGTTCGAGCCCCGGCTGGGTTAGTTGAGTTTCCTCCGGGTGCTCCGGTTTCCCCCAAAGACATGCATTACAGGTTAATAGAATAAGCTAAACTGGCCATAGGGTACTGTGTGTGTGTGAATGCACGAGTGTGTGGTTGTTTCCCAGTGCTGGGTTGCAGCTGGAAAGACATCTGCTGCATAATAACATATACTGGATAAGTTGGCGGTTCATTTTGCTGTGGTGACCCCTGATTAATAAAGGGACTAAAAAAGAAAATGAATTAATGAATTAATACAATCTATTTTTATTAAAAGTAGTATTAATGAAAGCTGTTGTTGTGGTAAAAATTGAAATGTTATATTTTGAGAAATAGTCATCATATATTTTTAAATGTTTAGCCCCAATGAGGGGGAATAAATGTCCAATTCTGCATTTGGAGGGCTATTGGTGTAGTGAAATCATGTTTGAAACAACATTTTGTTACAGTAGCATAATTAAGAGTGTAAAGCTCCAAATTTTCTTTGAGCGCCATGTTTATGAGTTGGGGGCAATGCCATTACTGTCAGCTACTATTGTTTTGCAAAAAACAAGTAAAAATAATTTTTTTCCTACATTTAACAGTTTTCATGCTTTTGTTACAAAATATTGCTGTATTTTTTGCAGTTGCTTGTTTGTTTTGCAGTTTGTAGTTTGAAATATACCGTAAGTAGCTATTACGTAGCTATTAACTGTATACGTGCATTTTTAGCAGAACTTAAACACAAAAACCTTCCTGCAGAGTTTAGCTATATTCCAGCAGATATAATGTATCAGGTTCTATTCATGATAGGGGCCCTTCAGGAGCAGGATTATACATCATTGCTGTACAATAACCCCATTATTGTATTAAAAAGCCTCAAAAGTACATTATGTTGTCCAACAGCAGCAATATTGTCAAACTGTAGAGTGTCCTCTTCTTGTTGCTGTATGTAGGCAAAGTAATACACAAAGGTGAAGGATGAAGAGGCTGTACGAGCATACCTGCCAACACTCCCGTTTTTCCCGGGAGTCTCCCGTATTTCAGACCCGTCTCCCGTATTGGGCTGTCTCCCGGTAAACTCCCGGAATTCCCCCGCCCCCCGCTCCTCAGCATTTTGGTACAGTCCGGGCTGAAACTTGGCGCTTGTGCTCCGGTGACGGTCGCGCGCTACAGTTCGCGCGCCCCCAGTTATTTATTCGCGTTTATTCTTGTTGCACAATCAGAGATGTTTTAAGGGAGAGTTTCAGAACTTGTCTGAGTATATTACGTCTGAGAGATTACTGCAAATTCCCTACTCATCTATAATGATATACTGTATTCAAACAGCAATAAATTTAGTTAAATTTACAAGCTTACATAAAGCGTAGTGCGAATATAAAATACCCCATTTATTTACCATAGGCTGTTAAACAAACAGAAATGGTAGAACGCGATGACGTCAGTAATATGCAAATTAGCGTATGACGTAATACCCCCCCCCCACCCCCCCCGGTGGTCTCCCGGAATTTACGAACCAAATGTTGGCAGGTATGTGTACGAGTGCTGTTATTTGCAGAATATCAGGCGGTTATTAGCCAATCAGATTCAAGAACCAGACAGAACTGTTGTATATATATATACAGTGCTCAGCATAATTGAAAATGAATATTTTTATCCATTTCTCAGTGAATATAGGCAATGTATTTTGATGCATTTATACAAAACAGATTTATTAAACAGATATATTTATTAAAATAATATTGTAGTCACCAAACATATTTAAAAATTGAAAGAATACAATTAAATTCAAGCAAAATACTGCACAAAGAATTACAACCTACAAAATTTCAACTAGGCGTTTCATTTCGCTGTGGCGACCCCTGATTAATAAAGGAACTACAAATCGCTGAAAGTGACTAAGCCGAAAAGAAAATGAATATTTTTAAAGAAAATTATATTATTAAGTTTGTTTTTAATTTTTTTCTATAACATATAAATTTGAGTCTACTAGTTTTTGGATGGCTATCGTAAGTTGTTTTGTTAGATAACCTCCAGATTTGGCTTCAGTACTGATTAATCTAATGTAAAGGCACAAATATAATATTGTATAGCTTCGTATAAAAAATATGAATTTAAAAGATAGATTTGTGAGGGGGTGTACTTATATATGCTGAGCACTGTATATATATATATATATATATATATATATATATATATATATATATATATATATATATATATATATATATATATATACATATATATACACATATATTATATATATATATATATATATATATATATATATATAAGCAAC
The DNA here is from genome assembly GCA_903798195.1 of Danio kyathit. NCBI lineage: Eukaryota > Metazoa > Chordata > Actinopteri > Cypriniformes > Danionidae > Danio > Danio kyathit. Next base: position 38,322,846 of record LR812519.1, read on the forward strand.
CAATTAACAGAAGCCTTGTGACTTGTGAGTCCAAGTGTACATAAAATCAAAAGTTGAAATAAAAACACCAAGCTTCAAGTCTTCATGTTATTGCATCATTTGCCAAGAGACCAGTGATTGAACTTGCAAAGGACTCACCATGTCTGTTCCACTTGGCTAATGGGCCATTCAAGTCTGCACATGTGAGCTGTGATGTTGTTCGTCTTGTTGAATGGTACCAATATACTGAACACAGGATAGGGCACCATAATAGCTACAGAGAGGACCCATGTGGCAGCGATGACCTTATAGGCATGAGAACGGGTCTGCCATGCTCTTGACTTTAGTGGGTTGCAAATGGCACTGTATCTTTCAATGGCAATGGCCACCAGACTGAAGGTGGAGATGCTGACAGATATACCTGTGAAGATATTGTAGACAAGAGCAGAAGATGTATATAAATACATACATAATAGGACATAAAATCAAACAGGCTAAACTTCTATGGCTACACTCATCTATGCTTCTAGAATCCACAAGACATCAGTGAGTATTGCATGCTCTACTTATTTAAACAACCAGCTATTTATTTACCATTAAAGAGACACTCAAAACTGTTGTAGCAGTTAAATTCAATATATAGAGTTTAGGGGGGTGAGGGGGATCATGTATATTTCCTGGTTGGTTGTGTTAATTACAGTACAAAAAAGGATAGTAAGCACCTTGTTCTGTTATTGTTCTGAGCATTGTTATTGTCTAAAGCATTTATTAACATACAGAGTAACTATTACTATATGCCTGCAAATGATGAGTAAGACGCATGTTAATTTGAACAGTTTGGTAGTAATTGACTTACTTATTTTGAATGATTTTTAAAACCACCAAGTACTCTTACAGCGCATCCAGAAAGTATTCATAGGGCTTCACTTTTTCCAAAAAAAAATTTGTCACCGCCTTATTGCAAAATGGATTAAATTCATTTTTTTTGACAATGTGAAAAAAGATTTTTTGAAATTGTTGCAAATTTATTAAAAAAAAAAAAAAAACTGAAAAACCACATATACATAAGTATTCACAGCCTTTGCCGTGAAGCTCTAAATTGAGCTCAGGTAAATTCTGTTTCCACTGATCATTCTTGAGATGTTTCAGTAGCTTAATTGGAGTTCACCTATGGTAAATTTAGTTGATTGGACATGATTTGAAAAGGCATACACCTGCCTATATAAGGTCCCAGGGTTGACAGTGCATGTCAAAGCACAAACCAAACATGAAGACAAAGGAATTGTCTGTAGACCTCCAAGACAGAATTGTCTCGAGGTACAAGGCTGGGGAAGGTTATAGAAAAACTTCTGCTGCTCTGAAAGTTCCAATGAGCACAGTGGCCTCCATCATCCGTAAGTGGAAGATGTTTGGAACCACCAGGACTCTTCCTAGAGCTGGCCGGCCAACTAAGCTGAGGAATCGAGGGAGAAGTGCCTTAGTCAGGGAGGTGATCAATAACCCAATGGTCACTCTGTCTTAGCTCCAGGGTTCTTCTGTGGAGAGAGGAGAACCTTAAAGAAGGACAACCATCTGTGCAGCAATCCACCAATCAGGCCTGTATGGTAGAGTGGCCAAAATGAAGCCACTCCCTGCCTGGAATTTGACAAAAGGCATCTGAAGGACTCTTGGACCATAAGAAACTAAATTTTCTGGTCTGATGAGACTAAAATTAAACTCTTTAGAGTGAATGCCAGGCGTCACGTTTGGAAAAAACCAGGCATCGCTCATCACCAGGCTAATACCATCCCTACAGTGAAGCATGGTGGTGGCAGCATCATGCTGTGGGTATGTTTTTTAGCAACAGGAACTGGAAGACTAGTCAGGATAGAGGGAAAGATGAATGCAGCAATGTACAGAGACATCCTGAATGAAAACCTGCTTCAGAGTGCTCTTGACCTCAGAATGGGTGACGGTTCATCTTCCAACAGGACAATGACCCAAAGCACACCGCCAAAATATCAATGGAGTGGCTTCACAACAACTCAGTGAATGGTCCAGCCAGAGTCCAGACCTAAATCCTATTAAACATCTCTGGAGAGATCTGAAAATGGCTGTACACTGTCACTTCCCATCCAACCTGATAGAGGTACTGCAAAGAGGAATGGGCAAAATTCCCAAAGACAGCTGTGCCAAGCTTGTGACATCATATTCAAAACAAAATTGAGGCTGTAATTGCTGCCAAAAGTGCATGAACAAAGTATTGAGTAAAGGCCATGAATACTTATGTGGATGTGATTTTTTTTTTTTTTAGCTTTTGTTATTTTTAATAAATTTGCAACAATTTCAAAAAATCTTTTTTCACGTTTTCATTATGTGGTATTGTGTGTAGAATTTTGAGGAAATAAATTAATTTAATCTATTTTGGAATAAGGCTGTAACATAAAAAATGTGGAAAAAGTGAAGCGCTATGAATACTTTCCAGATGCACTGTATATAACTGGTTTGTGAATAATGCAATACTTGATTTAGTGGTGAAAAAAATAACCATTAACAAAGTATAATAAGTCATTAAGCACATTATAGGTGTGATTCTAAGTCAATAATACAGCATTTGTACCTGATTTTATAAAAATGCTTACTGGTGTGAATATCAATGCAGAGTTAATGCTTAACAAATGATGAACTAATTACTAATGCTTAATAAATGATGCACAGTGTGTCGTCATCAGTGGTGTGACAATTACAAATACTCAGATTACTGTAATTGAGTCGATTGTTTTAGGAATTGTACTTTAGTAACTCATTGTAAAAATGTGTACCTTTACTTTAACTTGAATACATTTTTAGTGCCATATCACTATTTCCCGTCAAGATGCAGTCACTACTTTATTTGTTTTTATGTCTATGGTGATTGGCTAAAGTAGAATAATCAGTCCTGTGATACTCGTTCAATGAAATTGCACATAAAAAAAATTGCATCATACAGAACCCCCACAAGCCACGGAAGACACTAAATCATTACACGTAATGACAGAGAGATTGTTTAGACCGCTTGTCACTGATTAGAAGAGAATGGATGCTAACTGTATGATGGCTGAAATCGACAAATAGCCTTAAGCAATCACTAAATACACTACAGAATGTCATGTTTTTACACACACACACACACACACACACACACACACACACACACACACACACACACACACACACACACACACACACACAAATTGCATGTAGATGTATCAGCCTTTCACAGTGTAATATTCACTACTACCGACTCTTGAGTACTTTTAAAAGGGCTACTTTTTACTCATACATTGAGTAATATTTACAACAGATACTTGCACTACATTTTTTATTAATGGCTCTTTTATTTGAGCATGACTCTTTCCACTGGCCATCATTATAAAGTGTCGCCATCATTTATTATACAATATATTGTTTCAAACTACTTAAAATGTCATTCATGTATTAATTTTCTATTTGTCTTAGTCCCTTTATTAATCTGGGGTTGCCACAGCGGCAGTGGCGTTGCGAGGGGGGGGGCTTTGGGGGCTTAAGCCTCTGATGTATTGTCAAAAGCCCCTGATCTTTTGAAATATGTTGCACTTAAATAAAAATAGGTTGTATAACATTTATTTTGTTATCTAAGTACTTAAAAGTACCACATACATCACGCGTGTTCCAGTTAACGCAGTGATTGTGTCGGGCAGCTGTTCAGTAGCACCTGTTTCTACCGGCTGGTGGGAGTGGCACTGTTGTCACATGGTGTTAAAAAAAACCCGCCCCTGCATCATTCATTCATTATTTAGAGGAGCTGAGGCTGATGAGGTAATAATACAACTGTTTCGCGAAACTGAAAAGTTCTAAATACTGATGAAGCTTAATATTTGTTTTCACAGTATAAAATGTGTGTAGTTTTGGTGAAATAAAATAACTGTAATCAATAAAATGTGGGTCATATAAATGTAAATACATGCGAATTAGTCAGGAAAACGTAAATTGTACTAGCTTTCTAGATATGATATATATATCGAGACATTTATCTAGATATGATATAGCCATTTGTTTCTGTAATAGTTAAATCACAGTGAGTTCATGCATCTAGCATATTATTTTATAGCTACATTCTACTGTAACATGCTGTCAGTTAGCATCGAATTATAAATCGACTTTAATCTTATGAAAATACCTAAAATGGCTGGATGGAACACATATAAACCATTTATTGTCGCAGTCATGTAAATAAAGCTTTTTTATGTTTATTCAGATTCTATTTTCATTTATTCAACTACAGCAATTGCTGGATGCCTTCATCCATATCAGGGATTTCCTGGAATGTTCTACTACTTTTGTAAGGCATATATCGAATTTCTTCTCAAGTATGACTGAAACAGTCATTACATGCATTTAAAGTGCTACAATGCCCACATCAACCTATTTTGAGGAAAACTGAAAAAAATTTCCCTCTAAAGAAATTTGAAGTAAACATATTTCTAGCATATAGATCTTTATAATTTTTTGTACTATTTTTGATACAATTGTTACTATATCAAAAAGACTGACCTAATGAATATTAATATTTTGCAAGGAATTGAATTTAGAAATTCCAGTGTTTTGACAACACTACACCTTAGATAATCAGTCTGTCCAAATGAACAGTAGCTTTATATCACATTGGATAACAACTCACACTATAAAATAAATCATATTTTCAGATTTGAAGACATGCAGAAAATTACATTATTTTCAAAAACCAAACAGAAACTGCTAATCAGGAGGAGATAGGAGGCTCAAGAGGTATGATATGGCTCATAACAGACTAGTAAATGAGAAGTGGGTTAATTTATCAATGTTTTTTCTTTTTTTGGTGTTACAAGTCACAAAGCTTCACAATTTATTGTAAAAAGACTGTCAACTCAAAAACCTTTTATTTATTATTAAATTATTTATAATCCTATTATTAAGATTAGAGTAGATCACCTTTTGAAAGTGGGGGTATTTTAGATTTTAGCAGGGTGAATTAGAAAGTTTTTATTTATTTATTTATTATATATATTTTTTTTTTTTGGTGGGGGGGGGGGGGGGGCTTTGGGGCTAAGCACCTTATCTCTTTCGACCCTAGCAACGCCCCTGCACAGCGGAATGAACCGCCAACTTATCCAGCACATGTTTTATGCAGCGGATGCCCTACCAGCTGCAACCCATCACTGGGAAACATCCATACACACTCACTCACACACATACACTACAGTCAATTTTAGCATGTCTGTGGGGGACTGGGGGAAACCGGAGCACCCGGAGGAAACCCACGAGAACACGGGGAGAACATGCAAACTCCACTCAGAAATGCCAACTGACCCAAAAACTGCTGGATGATGCACGGCATACAGCATTTAACTTTATCAGTTATTAATCCGTATTCCATCTATCATGCATTTACCATGAATTTTATAGACTTTTGAGTTTTGTTAATGTTGATGTGCACAATGACTCTTTTTTTTTTGTCAAGAATTTCTACTTCAGGCACCTTACCGTTTCTAATTTCATCAGATTAAAACACCAAGGCCTGTGGAAGCTACTGGATTGTGAGTTGCAGCTAATGGGGTTTGCATACATGAATATGTATATTATGCAGTGTTTGCTACATTCTGTTCTGCTGCTCTTTACAAATCGTTTTAATGTATTCCCCCAGTAAAAAAAAAAAACATATTACAGTTTTACCCCAAAAAAAATATATTAAAAATTCCTTTGATGACGTGCTTTTCACTGAACAAGTATATTTTTATGCCAATGTTTTGCTCGGCTTATTTCGCCACGGTGCAGTTTAATGCTAATGAGAAACCAGGGCTGCTATACTGCAGAGTCTTTGATTATCCAGTGACTTTATAGAAACACTTGGGCAGATGGATTTCTAACCAAGTGAGATTACCCAAGTGAATTTCTAAAACTCTCCCTCAATGTTGTCACAAGATGAAATGCTAGAGTACTAAAGAGAACTAGGCATTTTTATAAAAATGCATTAGATATCATATTTATATGTGGAATTTTAAAAAAATACAGTAATGGTCTTACATGCAATGTATTTACATAATAAATATTATTAAGTGTCATATGCGTCCCTATCCTCTCCAACACCTCCTTTAAACTGTATGTTAAATTAATCCACCTCGTCAGCTAATTAATATTTAACAGTGATATTATAGATATAAACAAATCTACAGCCAAAACAGAAGTTCAAACACAAAATTCTAGGTGCCTGTGTGCTTATTTTTATGGCACATGAAAAATACACATGGAGTCTCCATCAGGTTCTTGGCCTCTTGTTTATTGTCTGTGCTCTACCCCTTTAGATACACTTCACATAGTGGTTCATAAATCCTCTTTGCCTAGTTTGAGCCTTACTCCCCCCATTCAGTGCAGCATAGCATTTTTAAGAACTTTTCTAAAAGACAAATTTCGTAAGCTCTTTACAGTTAAATGGTCAAAAGTATGGCTCTTTTCAGTTTTTTATGAACCAATATTTTATATTTCGCTAGATTTGCTGTGTTCTATGCTCTTGAGAATGATGCCTTTTAAAACTCAGCTAAAATTGAGTGCACAAATGTTAAACATTGTAATATTTACCAGTTGCACAGAGAGATTTGTCCTCTGAGGTATTTTCCTTCCTTTTGGGAAGACATTAGCAAATATGACCACCGAGGGTAGGAAATCAATGGCTCATAATGGATTTGTGCATTGATTGCCACTGGCTGACTAAAACTAGGTGCCCAAAGCACTTTTAGATTAATGCAATAAAGTGAGCAAGGTAATACTGCCACAGAATGCCAGTGGTGAAGCTGTGCGCTCTTCTTCTGACTCAAGGCCAACTCTTTTGCAGTGTGAGAATGACTTATTGCTGTCCAACTCAGTGCCAAGTAAATTCAGAGATAAAAACGTGATTTAGGACCAGTCTGTTCTACTAATATTCTCAGGCCTTTCTAGGCTATATTATGAAACACTTAAATATATAATATATAACACTATGTAAGGAAATATGTCACAATGTAAGGGAATCACTAGTCATGTTGTTTTATTAGAAAGAATCCTGAAAAGATATTTTTTTATTTTTTTTAATATGTACTCTCTATTACTGTATATTATTGTTACATTTAGATACTGGCTAAATGAGTAAATAAATGAGGATATATTTTATCATTATTATTATTGGATTTTTTTTGTATTATGTGAGAAGAAAAAGACTGTGGAGTGAGAAACTAGTGTAGGAGTGAGATGGTTGCCAAGGGTAACAGTACAGTTTTGTGGTTTAAAACCCAAGTCCAATCAAAATCAAGCATTCCAAAGAGCTGTGTAATATATATATATATATATATATATATATATATATATATATATATATATATATATATATATATATATATATATATATATAAACAAAGTAAAAAACGGAATGCTGATTTTTTTTTTTTATTGTATTTCTAACTAAACATGAACACTGTTCTTTGAGAAGATTTTTCTTTTTTTTTCCAATGTGATACCTTACGGGTTTCAGAAGAATGTATGTCTCATATCTACTTACTGACTTTATTAGTCACACCTTTCAAATTTCCTGTTTTATCACATCCCAAAGGTGCTGTACTGAATGGAAATTTGGTAACTGTGGAGGCCATTTAGGTGTATTGAACTTACTGTCATATTAAAGAAACCAGTTTGAGATGAGTTTGAGCTTTTTGACAAGATAGGTATGCTGTACATAGTACACTGCACAATTGATAGCAAGGGGCCCAAAGTGTGCCAAGAAAATATTCCGCAGAAGCTAACACCATCATCAGCAGTGTGTACTGTTGATTCAAGGAAAAACAGCTCCAAAATAGCTTTCATATTGTTTTCTACAATATCTGACTCTACCATATAAGACTCATCCGACCAGGCAACCCTTTTTCCAATCTTCTACAGTATTGTACTGTGTTGGTGAGCCCATGCAAACTGTAGTCTCGGTTTGACACCAACAACTCTCAAGCCACTTAAATCACATTTCTTGCCCTTTCTAAAACTTGGACTCAGACTGTCTTTATCTGTAGCCCAAGACTGCTAGCCTAAGACCTGAAGCTAAGCAGGGTTGATTTGGTTAGTACCTGTGGGAGGCTACCTAGGAAAACTAGAGTCAGCACAAATACAATTTCATCTTCTATGGTGGTGCAAATAATGGACCTCTCTGAAATGTAAAACAATCCCTGGCAATGCAGGTGTAATGTAAACAGTGATATGGATGATGATCAGATATTTCTCTTTTGGGGACTCTTTTGGAGGCTTACACACCAAGCTGATGGTTGACCAATAATCAATGTTGGGTCGTCTGTGAGCGGTCAGGCTAGTTTATGTTGGTGTGTTTGACACATAGAAAAGAAAAGAAAAAAAAAAAAAAACTTCCTAACTTCCTGCAGAGTTCAGCTCCAACCCTGATCAAAAACAACTAAACCAACTAAGTAGGGTCTGAAGGAGTACTTGGTAATTAAAGACAGGTGTGTTTGATCAAGTTTGCACTTGAACCCATGACCTAGTATTGCTACTGAACATCGCTTTGTGGTCCCATCGCAAAGATGCACAAAATCAATTACAAGGAATTTCATCTTTAACATCCCATCCTGGAGGAATGACTTGCCTTAACGCTAATCGAACAGCTGAGTGTCTGTCCACTAAAGTTTTATTCAAATACAATTCCTACAACTCAAATGTTTTCTTGTCCTACAGTACGTTCTAAGTGGGATATATATCGCCTTTCCAAGGGGACTTTGGAGTGAAAAAATCATGGCCACCATATTGAAGTGCTGAAAACTAAACAAAATAACGTAGCACAGCAAGAACTGATAGACACTTCAGGCCATGATCCTTTAAGCAGGGAAGTTGTTTGGTGTCACACACTGCACTCAGTTTGGAAGGTCTCATCCATTTGCTCTAATCCCTTCAGAGGGACTGTCCGAAGGGATTATTGCAAAGGGATGAGCCCTTCAGAATGGATGATGTGATGTTAGCCATTCAATCGATTCCGACTCTTGGCGACCCTACAGGATAAGTGCTCTCCTTGCTTCTCGATCCCATACTGCTTTTTTAGTTGTTCCATTTTGAAGCCGATGTCTTCGTTGATAGCCTGGTCTTCTTTTGCCACTGACCATCCCAAGCATGATTGTTTTTTTTTTTCAATGAACTGGAATGCACTGGTATGCTAACTTAAGTTTTCTGATTTTTCCTTCTATTGACAAGTCCAGCTTGAGTTCTTTGTTCATTATTTTTTGCCGACCATGGAATCCATAGGAGTCTCCGCAAACACCAGAGCTCAACCAAACCAATTCTCCTTTTATCTGCCCTTTTAACTGTCCAGCTTTCACATGCTTACATAAATATGAGGAATACAATCACCTGGACCAGGTTACATATTATGCCCAGACTGATGTTTCTGTTTTTAAATGTGGTTTCTTTCTAAATTAATTTCGAGAAGATCACGTGCTTATGATTGATCATGGCTGGTCCCGCATCAGCTACTCATATCACATCAATCAGATGAATTTTAACTCACTATAAATAACCAGTTTTTCGCTCATCTTCGTCTTGAAGAATTCCCCCTTCCACCCCTACTCCTCCCCATTCTCCTAATAGGGTGGCATGGAGGCCCAGTAGTTAGCACTGTCGACTCACACCAAGAATCCCACTGGTTCGAGCCCTTATCGGGCCAGTCGGCATTTCTGTGCAGAGTCTGTATGTTCTCCCCGTGCTTGCATGGGTTTTCCCCAGGTTCCCTGGTTTTCTCCCACCGTCCAAAGACATGCAATATAAGTAAATTGGCTAATCCAAAGTGACATCATAGACAACTCTTAGTCAGCTATATCCCATAGCTATTTCTAAAACATTCACAATCAGGGGAGTTCTCGAGACCTACCTGAGCTCAAACTCCCCTCTCACCCTTCAAATGGTAGGGAACCTCAGGCTCAAGGATATTCTGGGATCAGGGCTCTCTCCCGGGACAGCATGCCAAACACACTTTATAATCAATCATCAGCAAAGTGTGAACTCTTGAAATAGATGATACATAGATAGCATTGCATTTCTTCATCTAATCCCAGCTTTCTGGTGATCATTTCTGCATTAAGGTTAAACAAGATGGGGGACAGAATGCAGCCTTGCCTCACACACTTCTCAATTTTTAACCATTTTGTTTCTCCACATTGAGCCCTAACTGTCGCTTCTTGATCTTTGTATAATGATCTAATCAACTTCACTGAATGGGGTGTAACTCCAATTTTGCCAAGCACTTTTCAAAGCTTATTGTCATCAATGCAATCAAAAGGTTTTCTAAAATCAATGAAGCACAAGTAAAGATTTTTATGTACTTTATGGATTTTTTTATTATTCAACGCATGTTTTCAATAAGATCTCTGGTGCCCCGACCTCTTCTGTACCTTGCTTGCACATCAGCCAGCTCTACCTCAACGATTGGGGCTAAGATTGCTTGATGATCTTTAGAAGTATTTTGCTAACATGTGGAATGAGAGCAAAAGTGCGGTAATTGGAGCAGTTCTTAGCTTCGCCTCTCTTATGAATTGGCATAAAAATTTACCTCCTTCACTCACTTGGCCATATATTGGACTTACATATCTTCTGGCACAAACTGGCAACAACCGCTAGAAGAATGTCCTTTAATAGTTCCGCTGGAATAGTATCTATACCTGGGGCTTTGCTATTGGACAGTGCTTTTGTTGCCTAGATTATTTCCTTCATGAGAATGTCTGGTTTCAGGTTCCAAACTGATCTCTTGATTTACCTTGATCTATCACCTTTTGGTTCAGACTTATTGCTGGTGTACAGTTCTTCTGTGTATACGAGCCATCTGTTTCGAATGCTATATTGATCTTTCCGTTCTTTACCTTCTTTGTTCTTAATGGTACTGTACGTCTCAAGGCAGCGAAGGGTGTGCATGTCTTCCTTACTAATGCAAAAGTTTCGCTGGTGCAACTCTTCATAAAATCATCTTGTAGTTCTTTGCATTGCCATTCCCAATGTGATTCCCACCCCTAATGCGTGGTGAGTGCCATATGCTTTGGGTGCACAGCAATACACATTAAATGTACTTTATAAATGCATTATTTCACTCATGTCAATGTATATAAATGCACTCAGTTAGTGCCCTGTAATTAGCTGATTAGATTGTTGATTAAAGGTGTGGTCCACTATGATATCATATTTTAAACTTTAGTTCATGTGTAATGTAGAATGTAATATGCTCAAAGTTTAATGCAAAGGGAGACGCTGGCTTTTACAGAGTTAGCTTAGCAAAGCCTACAGCGAAGATAGTTTGGGGACAAAAAAATACATAATACATCCAGGCTAGTGAGATCACAAACGCTTCAGGTTACGCACATTCACCACACGCATACACCCTGTGCAGCAAAGGGGTGTGGCCAGAAGCGCTGTAATGTTCAATAATGTGGTGCGCAGTAGGCTATTGACCAACACCTCTCTGTAAAGTGTACACACTGCATATAGGCCTACAGCTCTGGTGTGTTATGAATTTCATGTTTTAAATGACAGCAAGACATGCTACATTTGGTTTTTATTGTAACATATACATTAAAACCTAGTACAAAGTAAAATGATAATTATTGAACGGCTAGCTTATTGGCAGCGTATAGCCGTTAAGCTTAAATAAGCATATTTTTATTAATATTAAAACACATTAATACAAACTGGCCACCCTTTGATTTTTTTTTTTTTTCGTTTCCGTATATTTTTTATCAAACGAAAAATGCAATTAATTGTATTTTGGTTTTATAATTTTATTAGAATTAATATAATTATAAGTGGTTTATTTATTAACCATTATACATTAACAATTTATTTGGGCTGAATTTAAACACACAAATTAAGTTGAACATTACAAAATTTAATTTGTTTGTTTAAATTCAACACATTTAAATTGTTTGCAACAATTTTGCATACACCATTTTTTTCAGTATACACAACTTCTTCATAACATTGGCTCTGATTGCGTTTTTTACAGATATCTTACAGATAGACTTTTTGGCTCAAAGACATTTATGCCTGTTAATTTCAGTGCTGTATTTTGAACGATTTCGCAAAGGCTTCAGCTATTCTAACTGTCAGCTGGTAGCCAACCAATCTCAGTTTCACGACTTGGCGATTGTGTGGCATCTACGTAACGTTATTGATGTCTGGATGACAGAGAGAGATGAGATGAGAGCTCAGATTCGATGTGTGGCCGCACGTCACAGTTACTTTACTGCAATTTTTGAATATTGGCTAATCTAAATTGGCTTTTCATTTGATTAAAAGTTGAAATATTGCCAGACAAACAAAGTAACTTTTGGTTTTGGAAGAAAGCGGCTTCAGTGATAAAAGTTTTAATTTAATTTATTTAGTTTAATCAGTGTAATTTATAAATATATAAATTATTTAGTGCTTTTTGGATTTAGCCATAGGCCGAGTATTAATTTTATTTGTAAATACACAAGATTGTGGGGTTTAGGTTTTTTTTTTTGATGGCACTTTATTGCATGTTGAATATTACAATCACAAAGATTTTTATAAAAACGTGCACTACCACAGGATGTTTTTGTTGATGTAAAAATATAACTCACTTTCCTATTCTAGCCTTGTTTATCTTTAATGCATATTAGAACACATATTACACTTATTAATGCATATGTAGAACACGGAAGCACCTTGAAGCAGAGAGCGCAAGTAAGTCTGCGGTCTGGAGGTATTATAAAGTTGATGATGACAACATTGCCATAAAAAACTGTGATATATGTAAACTTAGGAGTGCCTGCTGGGTAGGATTGCCCTATTTAAGTTGAGGGGCTATTAGTTTTTATATTAGATTTATTTTTTTTTATTTATTTACTGTTGCACTAAAGTCAAAAAGTGAAGAATTTGTTATTTATTACTTGATTGTTCAAGCTACCTCACAGAAGTGCTCTGTTTGTTAACAGGGTTGTTGAATGTTAAAATAAGGTGAATTTAATAAAAATAAGGAACATCTTGGATCTGTTTCTTCACTCTTCTTTATTCTTTTTTATGTATTGTAGAAGTATCGGATTAGGTTTCGGTATCGGCAGATACTCAAAATCAAATGACTCGGACTCGGACTTGATCGGGACATCCTTAGCCACAACCTGAAAGTATTTTTATTTGTTAAAATTGATTTATTACATGCATAGTGTCTAGCGGTAACGGTATGTTGAAGCAAGGATGTAAACAATGGGAAATGCTGTTTGGCACTGTTAACAATTTAGCTACAAATTTATATTTATCCGTCAAACCCCTGTAAACACCCACTATCTTCAGCAGTGCTGCATGCTATGCGGCCACTTTCCCTGCATTCTACATCTCAAATAACGAACTTGCAAAAGACATCTGAACGTTTCGTATTACTTACGCATGCTTATTCCGAATATATGTGAAAGACACTTGTCAGATTTTATTTTAGAGAGCAGGCGTGAGGTTTAGCTGTGTCCTTTTCATTTTCTGTCTGATTCAGGCTTAAATTGATATGGATAAAAGCTGACTCTGACTGACAGTATTTATAGAGCAAAGACAAAGCGCATGCTTGTAGGAGCTTGATGCTTTTCCTCGTGACGTAGAGCCAATCTGTGAATCACAGCACATTATGTTAGCTGACCAATCAGAGCCACTTGAGGGCGGACCTTTCAGAGGAACTAGGAAATATGACAGTTGTTTTCATGTTAGCTGAGTAGCAGTATATAATTAAAGTAAGATAAATTTAAAAATAACGTGATTTTTTTTTACAAATGAAGCATGAGCACACATTGCCCCACAGACCACCCCTTTAAACAACAGGTGTATTTACCACATTTATTTGGTGAGACAGTGTAGTGTTAGTTTCATGGGCTGCATAAAAAAACATTGTTTAAAGTGGAATAAGCAGTACAGGAGAAACAGCACAGTCAATGATTATTAGTTGTGAAGTGCAACATTTATAAATATAGTCAAGTCAGATCGGTACTATAATTGAGAGGCAACGACAGGGAGAAATAGATGGGCTTTTAAGGGCTCCCCAAGAGCTTAATTACAATTGTTGTGTGTTGATATATTGAGCTAGTCATATGGGCCCGTGCTTCAGAAAGTGATTTAAGTGCTTTAAGCCTAATCTATAAAGCTGTTTTCTGCTTGTAAATAGTATAAATGACTGCTGCCACAATAGATGATTATGTTCTGTTAAACTGTAAATTTGAAATATATTCACATAGAACAGTGGTTCCCAAGTGCAGTTCTGGAGACCCACATCCCTGCACATTTTATATTTGCTATCTTCCTTATTTAAACATACAAAATGTGCAGGGTGGTAAGTCTTCAGTTGGAAACCAATGACATAGAAATTAAAGTTACTCTTATTACAGTTATTACAGTTAAATATTACAGTTTGTTCATTTATTTATTCATTTACTTACCATAGTTGAAGAAACATTGACCTGAAGTTTTTTTTTTTTTATTCAGTTGCTACTCATAGAAGTGTTTACATTTATAGAGCAAACAAAGTCTCTCGCATATAATGTGAGATATTATAATTCTATAATATTAATTTGTGTAAAAAAAATTAGGCTTTGATCTGTAATTAAAGATTACTTTAATCCTTAATATATTATTGAACAGTGCTTTGGGAGAAAAAAAAAAGAATTGAACATGATGCTTCCAGTTGAAATAAGTTTAAATAAGTCCTCCTCACCCATGAAATATGCAACTGTCTTGCACATTGCAGCTCCAAAGATGAAGTCCTCCAGCAGGCTGGGGATGAGATTAAAGGGTATGCAGAAGATGGCCATCATGAGATCACTAACGGCCAGAGAGAGCAGGAAGGAGTTGGTGACGGTCCGCATTCTCTTGTTTACAATCAGGACCACAATGATCAGAAGGTTCCCGAACACACTCAGGAGAAAGACAAGCGAGTAAAGAATAATCCTCACTGAGTCCATTTCTGAAGAGAGAGGAAAATCCATTTTGGTCAAGGCAATCAATACATTCTCTCATGACACCTTTAATAAAGAAGTGAGCTACATTTTCAAAGGGGGGATGTTTAAAACATCTTTTGAAACATGTTTACATGTCTTTTACGGCACAAGCTGATGAATGGTATTTTAAGCGTCGTATGATTATGGGTTATGAAAAATGAATGCAGGGGTGTCTGTTTACATGGCTTCATCTCCTCATTAAGACAGGAATGATGGAAACGGTTGTGGAAAAAAAGCACATTTTTGATTTAAGATGAGGAATCCGTAAAGTAATCACACTCCCAGGTAGGTGGCTGTCTGTGAATTCCTCGCCTCAGCTTTGAACAATCAATTTACCATCACCGTCACACACTTCAAAGTAATCTCTATGCATTTTTTACCACCTAGCATGTAGGCGATATTGATAATCATTCCCCTGTTTCTGATTTCGGTTCATCTCTCATACTCCTGAAGCGTAGCCACGTCATCTATAAAACTTTACTCAGGGGAAAATGAAGCAAATATATTTAATGAACGTTTTTTTTTTTTAATTGGCAGTTACCTTCAAATTAAATTAGTAATTTTTTTAAACGTACAAGTTGAGACAATTTGCTATAATTCAGTGCTTAATGATGTTCAGCTTTTGCATATGAGAAAGAAGCTGATAAAATATGCAATAATTAGCAATTAATTAATAAATAATTTAGTAACTTCAAATATTGGTTGTAAATTTATTTCTGCCAAAGTAATAACTTATATATAAAAATGGTGACTTATCCATCTACATATTTTCATACTGCACAATTCTAACATCAGGACTTTTTCCTGTAAATGTAACTTATGATTCTCATTTTAACCCCCAATTCTTTGTTGCTGTTGTTTGTTTGTTTTGCTGATGTTTGTTTTGTAGAAACCCACTCCCAGTGCTGTCAATATGTAGTCTCCGTTCACTGCGCCATTGAAATATTATTGTATCAATAAAAGTAGACAGACAGACAGACATATAGACATATAGATAGATAGATAGATAGATAGATAGATAGAATAAGCTATATATATATATATATATATATATATATATATATATATATATATATATATATATATATATATATATATATATACATACATACATATATATATATATATATATATATATATATATATATATATATATATATATATATATATATATATAGTTGAAGTCCGAATTATTAGCCCCCCTGTTTATTTTTTCCCCAATTTCTGTTTAACGGAGAGAAGATTTTTTCAACACATTTCGAAACATAATAGTTTTAATAACTCATTTCTAATAACTGATTTATTTTATCTTTGTCATAATGACAGTAAATAATATTTTACTAGCAGGATAGAGTAATTAGGCAAGTTATTGTATAACGATGGTTTGTTCTGTAGACTATCGGAAAAATATATAGCTTAAAAGGGGTAATAATTTTGACCTTAAAATGGTTTTTAAAAAATTAAAAACTGCTTTTTATCTACAGTAGCTGACATAAAACAAATAAGACTTTTTCCAAAGAAAAAATATTATCAGACATTATCATACTGTGAAAATTCGACAAAAAATTAAAACTAAAACTTGCTCTGTTAAACATCATTTGGGAAATATTTAAAAAGGATTTAAAAATTCAAAGGCGGGCTAATAATTCTGACTTCAACTGTATATAAAAATATATACTATTATGTTTAGAAATGTGTTGAAAATTTTTTCTCTCTGTTAAACAGAAATTGGGGGGGAATAAACAAGCGGTAATAATTCAGGGGGGCTAATAATTCTGACTTCAACTGTATATATATGTGTGTGTGTATTCTGTGACAGAAAGTCATAAACAGCTTAAAATTGTTTTGCATTATGTCATTCTTTTCTTTACTCCTTTCATTTGGAGATGTTTCATAACGGAGTTCATAAACATAGCCCTTTGTCCCTGGGCATAAACAGATTCTGACTATACAGTGGAAACATCAAGAAAGCATAAAATTGACATTTGTGAAGTTGTGGCTGCCTTCTCAGTCAGTCACAGTCAGTGGTGTCAGCAACACTACAGTTACGGTTAATACAGTGTCATCCAAATGGCACAGTGTATTGCTCATTCTAATGTTCAGTGTCAGTCTGTGTGTAGTGTCATGGCTGTAACTGTTGTGACAGCTCCTCGTTTTTTATGTTCCCCTGACAGCTCCTCTGTTCGTTTGCTCTGCTAGGAGCAGTACCTGCTCTCACAGGAACAGTACCTACCAAATGTGTCTCCTCATGCATGTCAGATTTGCTTCAAATCAAATTAAATATGAACTTCTGAGTTACAAGTCACAAAGGACTCAAATCAATATAAATGTGGGTATTTAAGGTCCTGTCATTTTGCTTGTTCTTGTCCCTAGGTTGGTGACGGAATTTATGTTATTTTATTATTATTTTATCTTTGTATGACCATGTGGCTTTGTTTTGTGTCATGCATTGTTCTATTCATGCAGTGTGTTCTGTGTCTGGGTCATAAAGTGTGGATTCTATTCTATCTCTATTTTCAAATTTTTTTTATTTTAGTCAAATGGTTGCGCACAACATCACAGGACACCTCTTGTTTAGTCGTGTGTGTCATTACTGTTGAGAACATGCTTTTGTATTGTGTTCATGGCCATGTGCTCTTGTATTGTCATTTGTTGTCAGCATGGTTTTAGTCTGTTTGTGCCATGTGCTCTGATTTCATTAAATCACCCTAATCAACCGTCTCAACTGTCTGAAATTCATATTTACAATTTGGCAACTCATAATTACAACATCTTATATGTAAAGGCTAATTTACCTCCAGGTGGTTGTGATCACAGATTATAACACAGCTGTCTGGAATACTTGATTTTGATCGGTTGTGTCGAGTTCAGACTGCATGATTTTAGCCCTGATTTTGACTCGCCGACAGGTTTTGAGAAATCGCAGACAAATGCCTGAAATCACAGGCAAATCGGTGCTCGTTCACGCGAGTGACAATCACACAGTATGAACTATCAAGGACGCGTTATGAGAGAATCGCCGATGAGTCGCCGACACCCGTGAAATATTTGGCATGCTAAATATCTGGAGCTGTCGTCGATTCAAATCATGCTGTGTGAAATGTTTTCTGATTGAAAATAACATCGTCGATCACCTACAGCCAATGAGAGAGAAGCATTCACTAGTACGGCTACCTGCAGGCCAGCTGGGGGAGAAGTTAAAAGCGCTCATTTTCAGTTTATTTGGACCCAAGAAAAGGAGGAAAAACTAGTGTAAATTTGGCAGGAGCACTGTGTCTGTTTGATGTGTCTTCTGATCAATATCACAATCAGGTCGAAAAGTAAAAAAAGTTGAGGAGAGATTGTTAATTCTCTTCAAAAGCCACGTGAGCAACGCAAGTACATTTTCTAAAGCTTAAAGCCTTCCTTTTCCATTATGTAGTTAATAACAAAAGATATACTTTGTGACCTCGCATTGTTTCCATGTCACTTCTTGCATGTGTTTGGTTGTGAGACGTAGTTTGGACAAAGTTGTTGTGATTCTTCTTATTTTAAAGTCATGCAGTGTGAACTCTCCTGTCGCAGATCCATCCTACAGTGTAAACACAGCACCGACAGAACGCTAACCCAGATAGTCATGCAGTGTGAAAACATCAGTGACACGACTACTTTAAAAATCATGCAGTCTGAACTCGGCATTAGACACAACGCTCTAAGGTATGTTCTACAAAACAACCGCTCATTGCTGATATTCGAATCATCTTGGCATCCATATACGCTCAAAAAATTATGTTTGCTGTTTGCTCAAACTACCTATTTTAAATGAGCTGAAACAGCTATTGGGTTTTTTTGGGGGACAACTTGACTGGTTTATGCTCAATCCACTTAAATTGGTAAAAACTAATAAGTTAACTTCATGTTGTCCTTCATGTTGTCCCAACACAAACTGATTGTGTGGAACCCAGTTTTTTTACAATGCATACTTGTCTGTCTCCACTGTTGTTTTCAACTGTTTGGCACCTTCTTGTGACTGAATAATACATAGGTTAATGTATGCTCCTTTCAGCCATTTTCATTTCTCTTGGCCTTTAATTAAAGAATTAATAAATTATTACAGCTCAGAAAATTGTTTTATCACATTTTTACATTCTGTGGCAAGTAGCAGTGACAAACTGGATAAAGTACATGCAGGTAATTGTTTTCACAAAATATAACCATTCAGTCTTATATAACAGCCCTCCGCTTTGCATGGGCTGCTAAAAAGCATGTCTGGATTTATTCTGTGATAAAAATCACCTGGATGTGCTTTATCCCTTACATATCTTTTGTATTTTATCCTGCTTTTTATCTAACTTGTTGGAAAACATTATTAGACAAAAAAATTTAGACAAATTAGACAAAACAACACCGTTCTCTATTTAAAAAATTTTCTGAAGCGTATTCAATGACTCTGGAACCTGATTTTAGTATTGGACTTTTAGGAGCAGAGGACAGTTCTTGCAGTAGAAACCAAGTACAAGCAATTCTATTTTGTATGTGTATTGCAAAAAAAAAAAACTCATTTTACAAATGTGGAAATCAGATGCTGTTTACACCTTTGAAATGTGGGCTAGATAACTTGGAAATATGTTACATTTAGAAGAACTGAGATTCACACTAAGTGACAAATTGTGCGTTTTAAACAAGATTTGGGAACCATTCGTACTATTTTTACAGATATAGACTTGAAATGATACTGAATACTGAAGTGATGTAGAATTTTACAAGACTATTGGATGTTAATTTACTTATTTGTTGTATTTCATTATTTATTTTAAAATTATCTTATTATTATTTTATAATATCTCTTTTGGTTACATTGTACACCTTGCTTCAATTTTTTTTCTCCCAGCCAGTTGCATATTATGATTGTAAATGTTATTCATGTATAATATGCTTTTTTTATGAACCTTCTCCAAACATGATGTTAGATTAGTGGGGTGGGAGATAGGGTTGAGTTCCTTTTTTTAGTAAGCTAAATTCACTGTGATAAAGTACTTCCAAGGGAACTTTGATATATGGTCCATCTCTTTCTTGTAAGGATTTAGGCAGTACTGTATGTACAGTTGAAGTCAGAATTATTAGACCCCCTTTGAATTTTTTTTCTTTTTTAAATATTTACCAAATGATGTTTAACAGAGCAAGGAAATTTTCACAGTACGTCTGATAATATTTTTTCTTCTGGAGAAAGTCTTATTTGTTTTATTTTGACTAGAATAAAAGCAATTAGTTTTTTAAAACCATTTTAAGGTCAAAATTATTAGCCCCTTTAAGCTATTTTTTTTCAATAGTCTACAGAACAAACCATCATTATACAATAACTTGCCTAATTACCCTAACCTGCCTAGTTAACCTAATTAACCTAGTTAAGCCTTTAAATGTCACTTTAAGCTAGAAGTGTCTTGAAAAATATCTAGTAAAATATTGTTTACTGTCATCATGACAACGATATAATTAATCCGTTATTAGAAATGAGATATTAAAACTATTATGTTTCGAAATGTGTTGAAAAAATCTTCTCTCCATTAAACAGGAATTGGGGGAAAAATAAACAGGTGGGCTAATAATTCAGGGGGGCTAATAATTCTGACTTCAACTATATGTAGGTTTTTTCAATGAAAATGTAAATAAAAAGTTAAAAAAACAACAACAACATTCTCTTTATTAAATCTTTAATTAAATGCAAAGCTGACAGGAACTAAAATGGCTGAATTGAGCATACACTAACCAATAACCTTGTATTATGGTAACACTTTATTTTGATGGTCCATTTGAGTATTAGTAGACTGTCTGCTTAATATCTGTTGATACTTCTCCTTCAACCGACATTTAACCGACTATAAAAACTTTGCAATTACATGTCAACTTACACTAACCCTAACCCCAACCTAACAATCTACTTAAAATCTAATGAAAATTAGTTGGCATGTAGATGCAATGTAACTTAAATTCAACAAACGGACCATCAAAATAAAGTGTGACCCGTATTATTCAATAACAAGATGCTGTCAAACTGTCATAAACAGCAGTGTGACAGACAAGTATGTAAATATGGATGTGAACATACATTCACTGACAGTCAAGATGATTTGAAGTATCAAAAAAAGCCTGTGTTATTAGTTTCAGTGATTGTTGTCAAAGTAATAACATACCATACAATGTCGCAACTGACCAATAAGAAAATACATAACATTCAGCAATTATTTTTTTCTGTGATTTCAAAGTGCTGTGTAAATGTATTATGTTATATTATATTATTTATTCATTCATTTTCTTGTAGGCTTAGTCCCTTTATGAATCTGGGGTCGCCACAGCGGAATGAACCACCAACTTATCCAGCACATTTTTAGGCAGCGGATGCCCTTTCAGCCGCAACCCATCTCTGGGAAACATCCACACACTCATTCACACTCATACACTACGGACAATTTAGCCTACCGCATGTCTTTGAACTGTACCGCATGTCTGTACTGCATGTCTTTGAATTGTGGGGAAAACCGGAGCACCCGGAGGAAACCCACGCGAACGCAGGGAGAACATGCAAACTCCACACAGAAACACCAACTGACCCAGCCGAGGTTCGAACCTG
Source organism: Danio kyathit (assembly GCA_903798195.1). Taxonomy (NCBI): domain Eukaryota; kingdom Metazoa; phylum Chordata; class Actinopteri; order Cypriniformes; family Danionidae; genus Danio; species Danio kyathit. The sequence goes on from LR812519.1 coordinate 38,344,458, forward strand.
CGACCCAGCGACGTTCTTGCTGTGAGGCGACAGCACTACCTATTGCACCACTGCGTCGCCGTATATTATATTATATTATATTATATTATATTATATTATATTATATTATATTATATTATATTATATTCCACTGTAACTGTACAGAGGTAGCATTTTTCTTTACTTGTAAATATATTGCAAACATTATTATTTAACAAATTGACCATAAATACAGATGCTTCATTCATTGCATCTGACATGATTTGTCATAGACATGCCCTAACTCACAGGTTCTACTCATAACTAGTAAATACGATCTTTCTGATATGAAATAAATTCACCAGTAGCTTTACAGATCTGCCTTATTTTCAATTATTAGTATTCTATTTATCTACCTCTGTTTATTTATGTCTCTATCTATTCTTCCCCTGTTGATTTTCTCCAGGTTTGGTTGTGGTGGTTTATTTATTGTTGCGGTGGTTTTATTTCCTGGGTTGTCCTGCTATGGTGTGTGTGCCACAGTCTGTAAAAGCCCATCTGCACTGTGTGATTGAAATTTTGCCCTTTCCTAAACCAACATTAGACATGGGGCATTATTCTTGGTGTGAACAAAGTTTGAATAATACTTCTCGTGCTTGTCCCTGCAAGCGCTGATGCATGCATTTCAATAATGCATCTATATAATGTTTTATTCATTGGTCAGTTCAGCTGCTTTCATCATGAATTCTGCTTAGATTGAAATTATCTACAGGCATTGCCTGTGCCAGAGTTAAGAATGGGTCCTTCTTCATTTGATAAATAAATTAAAATTTGTAAATAGGAGTCATCTGCAAGTCTGTGATTTTCAAAATGTCACATAATTAGGCTGGGTAAAAGGATTTGCTGTAATTCAAAGCCAATTAAAAATTAAAGCCATTTTATTCAGGCACAGTGCCAAAGTGTAATGTTAGGAGCCTGTTTTCAGTTTCAGTGCCAAAGACAGGAACACAGAGTAAGCATCCAACCATTACGGGAATGCAGTTAGAAAAGTATTTTTTCTTACTTAATAAAGAATGAACTCTCTCTTTTTTCTCTCTCTCTCTTCACTAAAGCAAGCACTATAAAACTTAATAACAGCCCAAAGCAACACTTCTTCATTTAACCAGTTTGAATTATTTGCTTGTTCACTAAAAGCACAATATCCTGTTCAGTCAATGTATCCTTCTCAGTGCAGAACAACAGATTAACACACAACACAATTAAATTAGTCAGCATTTCAGTCTTGAATATGAAGGAGCTTTAACATGGCTCATTCTAATCTTCTAACCATTCTTCTCAACACATAAAGTACAACAACAACACAAAAAAGGTCAAAAGAAAAGTATCTCCCCAAAACAATTAAAAACAGTGACAACCAAAACAACAGTCCATACATTTAAACATGCAAAGCAGCAATTATATATTACCACATAGTTTATTCGTTCTGCAATACATGCTTGCAGAACTCCCAGCTCCTGTATAATTTAAAGATTTAAATGTCAATGAGCCTGTTTCAGTAAGGAGGTTCAACCAACTCAGAGTTTAAACTTGAACTCAGAGTTGACTTACCGATAGATTAAAAACTCAGAGTTTTCGGTTTCAGAATAGCTGATCTGATTTAGGTCAATGAACTTTGAGTAGACTAAATGCTACTGCATAGTTTCTACAACAAATTTGACAAACAAGAATGCATAACCTTAACTCAATGTTTAGTGGAAATCTTTACTTTAAGGTTCTCACTTTTACACACGTTGATCAGTTTAAGATAAAATTTCTAAAGTTGAGTTTTTAATAGATTTAAAAGTGCACTTGTGTGTCTGCCTTTTTTATTGATCAACAAAGGTTGATATGACATTTAGAATGTCAGCAGTACTAAAAATAGTTTTTAGAACAAGTAATAATCCCATTAATCTAGTTACAGTACATGTCCCTGTTGAAGGTCAGTGAATTTAAGCTAATTATTCGTTAAAAAAGGACAAGCCATTCTCGTGACTTTGTTCTTCGTGTGACTGAAATGTAGGCAATGTTTGCATAAAAATTGCTAATTAAATTTATGCGCAAAACTGGATTGTCGGATAAAAGATGTGTGAATAAAGCATCGTTTCCATCCGACAAATTTAAGCAAACAAAATCAACATCCTGATTAACTGGCACCAAATATCAACTGTAAAAACTGAATTTACTGCAGTAGAAGAAGTTGCATGAGTCTTTTCTTTATTTTATAAATGACTTGCGTGGAGCTGTGGAGATTCTGGAGCGTGGTGCTGCGGTAGGTCTGGGGGCTTTGGTTCAGCAGGCACAGGCAGGTCATACCACCACAGACGGTCAGGAGGCTCTGATTTAGCAGGCACAGGCAGTTCATAAAAACCCCAGTGGGTCAGGAGGCTGAAGTTCAGGAGGCACTGGCAGTTCATCTATTCCCAGTGGATCAGAAGGCTTTGGTTCAGGGGGCACTAACAGTTAATTTTAACCCACAGTGGGTCAGGAGGCTTTGGTTCAGGAGGCACTGGCCATTTATATAACCCCAGAGGGTCAGGAGGCTTTGGTTTAGGGGGCACTGGCAGTTCATCCAACCCCAGTGGGTCAGGAGGCTTTGGTTTAGGAGACACTGGCAGTTCATTTAACCCTAGTGGGTCAGGAGGCTCTGGTTCAGGAGGCATTGACTGTACATTTAATCCCAGTTGGTCAGAAGGCTTTGGTTCAGGAGGCACTGGCAGTTTAGTTAACCCCAGTGGGTCAGGAGGCTTTGGTTCAGGAGTCACTGGCAGCTTATATAACCCCAGTGGGTCAGAAGACTTTGGTTTAGGGGGCACTGGCAGTTCATTTAACCCCAGTGGGTCAGAAGGCTTTGGTTTAGGAGGCACTGGCAGTTCATTTAACCCTAGTAGGTCAGGAGGCTCTGGTTCAGGAGGTATCGACAGTTCATTTAACCCCAGTTGGTCAGAAAGCTTTGGTTCAGGAGGCACTGGCAGTTCAGTTAACCCCAGTGGGTCAGGAGGCTTTGGTTCAGGAAACATTGAAGAGTCACATGGCTCTGGCGGCTCTGGGAAGTCACACGGCTCTGGGAAGTCACACGGCTCAGGCGGCACTGGGAAGTCACATGGCTCTGGCGGCCATTCATGGAACTCAGGTGGCGGCTTTGGCTATTCGTGGGACTCAGGTGGTGGTTCTGGCCATTTGTGGGACTCAGGTAGTGGCTCTGGCCATTCGTTGAATTCGGGAGGATCTGGCACCCCTGGAGAATCTGGCAGCTCTGAGGGGTCTGGCAGCTCTGGAGGATCTGGCAGCTCTGGCGGTGGCAGCTCTGGCAGTAACAGCTCTGGTGGTGGCAGCCGCTCTGGCAATTCAGATGGTTGTGGCCATTCTTGTGACTCAGATGATGGTGATTCAGAAACAGGAAACTAGACAGAAACTAAGGCAGGACTAGACTTTGGACAGGAAACCATTATCTGAGCAAATGGCAGATTGGCGCTTACCATCTTGTGAGCTGGCGGACTGGAGGCGGCCATTTTGTGAGCTGGAGGACTGGAGACGACCATTTTGTGAGCTGGAGGACTGGAGGCGGCAATCTTGTGAGCTGACTGTGGTCTAGGCTGGTGAACTGGGGACATGAATACAGGAGATGCCAGCATTATATTGTTAATGGAGGGGACAGCAAGGCCTGTCACCAGTAGGCCTTGCTGTGTATTGCCCCACAAAACAACACTTAGGGGTTTCTTCTTCCTCTGTGACACCAACGGTGAGCGCAGAGCCAGATAGTCTTAATGCTAAGTCCATATAGTGCTCTAATGTCTAATGGGGTTAGTGCGAAGGCATGTTTGAGTATAGTGGCGCTGATAAACCACCACGAAATAGACATATTCAGTAGTGTTAGATGTGCCAATTATATAAAGTCCTCCACATACACCTCGATAGACTGTGCTATTTGCAGGAGATGCATAAATTTGATACCCGCTGGATCCATGTTTGGCTGAGTCTTCTGTAATGTGAAGGGGATGCTGACAACAGCGTGTGGATCCAAATGCAGGTTTTATTAACAGGTTGGTCAGGCAAGCAACGGTCAACACAAAGGCAAATACATGTATACAGGCAAATCCAGTCGTGGTTATAAACAAGCAGAAGGTCAAAAGGCAGGCACATACAGAAATAAACAATAAAACAAGGCAAGAAAACCGCGTCGTAATGTTCACAAGACTGCTTACAAGACTCAGCAACGTGTGAGAGGTGTATAAATATTCTGTGTAATTAGTCCGGAACAGCTTCAGCCTTGTCTGTTTGCAATTATGGGGATCTAGGCCAGGTGTCTGAGTGGTGCATGACTGTACATGTAGTTCTTTTGCTGGCAGATTTGTAGTTCTCAAGCGATCTGCATGGGCTAGATCGCTGGTGACTGTGACATAAAACAGTCTGCAGAAACACTTTGATTGACATTCTCCCTTTTTTACAGGTCATCAGAGGGGGAATGCCCCACCCATTAATGACAAGCTCTCCCTCATTAGCATAGCCAGCCCTAATTGAAAAGCCGTCTGCCATTAGTCTCCATAATGTACCTGCTGAAGACATTGTCAGTGACTAAGAGGCATTATAAATGTTGAGTTTTAGGATGCACACATAAACAGAGTAGATTCCATAGACTTCCTTCTTCTGCTTTTTAGGTTATTACAGAAATACAGTGCCTATAGAAAATCCTTACCCCATTTGAAATAAATAATTTATTTGTTATACAACCTGAATAACTTTTCCAGCATTTGAAATGTTTTTGTAGCCTTCTTCTAGCTTTTTGAAAGCAAGGTATGAATTTTCACAGGGTATGATGATTTTCTAGGCATTCTAAATTAGCCCTGTTTTGACTCTGCCGCTATGCTGACCCACGGGAGTTTGTAGCCTCCTTATTCATTTGATAAATAAATTAAAATTAATAAATGGGAGTCATCTGCAAGTCTGTGATTTTTAGAATGTCACATAATTAGGCTGGGTAAAAAGATTTGATGTAATCTCATTTGAATTTAAAGAGATACCGAAACAGAACAATTTGGATCAAAGCCTGAGTCAAAGCATGGGTCAAATAGATATAAAAAAATTATTTGTGGGGTATTTTGAGCTGAAACTTTACATATTTGGGACATCAGAGACCTATTTTACGACTTGTAAACAGTGACATAATAGGCCACCTTTAAGAGACCATTAGCAACTTGGTTGGTGTACATCAGGGCTATTCAATTGGCAGCCCGCGGGCCAAACCCGGCCCCCGAGGCAATTTGTTCTGGCCCTCCAAATAGTGTGACCAAGACATCAAGAATAAATTTAGTTCAGTCAAAAAACGGCCGCAATAGTTCTGAAGTGACGTGCGTCTGTTCAATACAGCACGAGCTGCGCAGAGCGTGAGTCACCTGACAGTGGTGAGAGCAGCCGAATACAGTTGAATATGTTTGTAGAAATGGTTTTTTGTACAATACACTGATATCGTTATTAGGGATGCAACGATTAACCGATTTCACTATTAACTGCGCTTTAATTCGTCATGGTTAATTAATCGTAAAGGCTTCTCTAAGCCGCATTTCTGCATTTCTGTTCTGCCGCACGAAACGAAACTGCTGAACAAAGTTACGCCAAGTTGCCAACTGTGCGCTAGTTTAAAGTTCCGAGCTTGTCCATCGAAGCTAATACGCACGCACACTGTAATAACTATAGCCACGGGCCGTTCCCATATCACGTCTTTCCCGCGCGCAAGTTTGTTATGTCGTAAGAATATATGCCAATATGCGGGCGCAAGCGGCTTTGGGCGCACGCAGTATAAGACATCTCATGCTGTAGCGGTGAGAGCTGTGCTTAGCTTTCAGTGCAATGTAAACAAAAGACATGTTAGACGAACTATTATTAAAATTATTATGTATGTATGAATGCAGATGATAACAACAGTTAATCTAAATATTGGCGCCGACCTTCATAACAATTATTATTATATTATTTTCTCTCGTTCCTCTCTATAAACACACACATAATTAAATTGTGTAGCCCTATAAGCACAGAAAAACCTTCAGCATAAAAACTATTACTAATGAAAATGCTTTTTAAAGGTTTTTTAATATTAGTTAGGGATGTCCAGATCTAAATCTAGCTAATATAAAGCTTAAATTTACATTAGACGTGAAAACTGTGAAACACTGATTATTCTTACATGGTAACTCCACAGGAACTGTCCACTTAATATAAAGTGTAAAATGGTCACAAATTACTGTGTAACTTGTAGAAATATCTTCTATGCAACACTTTAATAACAGTGTAGTTACATGGTAACTCCACAGGAACAGTCCACAATATAACGTTTAAAATAAAATTCATTTTCGTTTCAGCCTAGTCCCTTTATTATTCTGGGGTCGCCACAGCGGAATAAACCGCCAACTTATCCAGCATATGTTTTACACAGTGAATGCCCTTCCAGCTGCAACCCATCTAAGCCGAAAAGAAAATTAATGAATGTATGAACAGTAATTTGTGACCATTTTACACTTTATATTGAGTGGATCCTGTGGATTTACCATGCAAGTACACTTGTATCACAAGGTGAAACCTTCTAATGCAGCCATACAGTGTTCACAAGTACATGATCTGCAAACAGGTGTGGAAGTGGGAAAACATCTGCAAGTACATATTGTTGTTACACAATGCACTTACATAATTCTTGTTACAGATGTGTACTTTCCTAGTGTTGTTACCAATGTCCTGTTACACATTTGTACTTACACATACTATTCAGTTGGTTGTTACATGAGTGTAGTTACACCAGTAATACACAAGTAAATACTCTGTACCAGTGTGTACATACACTGTAGTTACATACTACTTACACATTTAATTACCATGTAAGTTCACAGGTATAAGCGACACAATATAAAGTGGGACCGTTGTTACCAATGTCCTGTTACACATTTGTACTTACACATACTATTCAGTGGGTTGTTACATGAGTGTAGTTACACCAGTAATACAAACGTAAATACTATGTAAACTTGTGTACATACACTGTAGTTACATACTACTTACACATCTAATTACCATGTAAGTTCACAGATATAAGCGACACAATATAAAGTGGGACCTCACACGATATAATCGTACAACCAAAATCTATAATTGTTGCATCCATAATTGTTATGCAGTTCAAAACATAACATATGAACGTATCTGAATGTAGAAGAAGCCTACTTAAGCAATACACTGATTTTGTTGTGCTGTGAAATACAACATTTGAATGTTTGTTAAAAAAACCTATACAATGCAGTGATATTATATAGTTTCAAAATACAATATATTAACATTTTAATGTAGACAAATACAACGTGGGTGTCTAAAGGAGCAAAAATACATAATTGCCTCTTAAATGCAGTTGTGTCATCATTTATTTTGCAAGTCATATCTTTCCGGCCCTTCGTTTAGGGATGCTTTTCATAAACTGGCCCCCGTGACAAACTAATTGAATAGCCCTGGTGTACATTTTTATGTCTTCATAACACACGTTTTGTTAAATAAATTACTTACTTGCTCTTACAGTAGATACTCATTCATGCTATTTTCACCTTAATCAAAAGAGTATAGTAATATATAGTAATGTAGCTATTCCACAAACTCATTCTCTCAACTAGCTATGGTAGGCAGAACGTTTGTAGCTTACTTGGACCATGCACCGCTGTAAATTTGCCAGTTCACATAAGTACTCTAAAATGACTGCTTAAGATTGAAAAGCATATCCCAAAATGCTGTGCTTCATACTCCATCAGGTAGTTGGCAAGAAATGGAGCAGCCAATATCAGGATACCAGGAATAGGAAAAGAAACAAGAGAACAGTACGACAGAGAAAACATCCAGTCTGTGAATTATGAGGTGTTATATTACTAGTAAAATCAAAACGAAAGGGAGAAGAATGTGTGAAATACTATAAGATAGCAAAATATAAATGTTTACCACACCTTTTCATTGTGTAAATAGAGAGAGAGAGAGAGAGAGAGAGTGTTCCTTTCACATATGGAAAAATATCAAGTGGGGTAATGAATATCTCTCTGCTCTTCAGGAGTAGTGTATTTTACATTTCAAAGAATCACATTTTTATTCTAAAGCCCTTTCATTGCAAGTGTATAGAAACTGTACACAGGCATTTGCGATTTCACAATAGTTACACTAAATACTCTCATTAAATAAATAAAACATCTGTAGATTTCCTGCTAAAATTCAACATAAATTCCATGATGGTCCAGACAGGATTATGCTAGTTAAAGCTGATGGATGGATAGATAGATGGATGGATGGATGGATGGATGGATGGATGGATGGATGGATGGATGGATGGATGGATGGATGGATGGATGGATGGATGGATGGATGGATGGACGGGTGACTGTTGGACCTGCTTACTTATGCTATACTTGAACAAAACTGAGCTGGTGTAACTGCTCCACCAAGCCTCCGACTTCATTGAAACCCATGCTGATCTCATACATAAACCGTTGGTGGGTTCAGCAGGTTTATTCCCAGTCATCTTATGTCTTCATATGACATACTTTTTCATGTTTGCTCTCAAAACATTCAGTTCTGCTGCCAGTCAGTTTAGAGATAATCACGTGAACGACAAATGCAAACTGACTAATGACTGTAAACTATAGTCACAGGAAAATGACATGACGCCATGGCAATGTTATGGCACCTCAAGAACGCACTTGTGCATTACTTTAATAGCAACAGTTTGTTTTTCCAACTTGATTTTTTAAATGATTTTTGAGTCGTGGATTGCACTTTTTTATCTTATTTTCAGAAGAAAGTCATGCATTTGGGATTACGAGTGCCCATTGATAGTGGTTGTCAAATACCCCCACCTACTGTTCAACACATAATGTCATTATTTAATACCATAGTTTTTGTCTTGTTTTCTTGGGGTTTTTTCTCTCTTCCTCAAATGCTCTCTTTTCCTTTTCCTTCTCCTTGTTTCTTTTTCAAAATTATGTGTGTGTGTGCATGAGAGAGAGGTATTCGCTGACTCCAATGGCCTGAAATACTGAAGAATTTTTAGGATTGTTATTATTTTTAATTTTTTGCAATTGTACAGTATATGTGGTTACACTTAACACATCAAGTCAATCTTAAGAGAATGCCAAATTAGCATGTCACTGTGGAAAACGACGCTGAGAAGAAATGCGTCATGCTTTTTTTTTCTTCCTTTACTTAATGCTCATCTGTGTTGCCCTAACAAATTATTTTATTAGACCACTCTGATATTTCTGTATGGCTAGAGACAGAGAAAGATGCTCTTTGCAGCCAGATGGTTTAGTTATGTCATCTACCAAACAGGACCATGTTACACAGCAACACCTTGAACCCTTGGGCATAACCTAGAGCTGTATTTCTCCACTCTGTATATATAATTAGTTTGTTCCAGTCCTATAATTACTATGTCTGATTACTATATATACACACACATTAATCAGGCATAGCAATTATAGGATTGGAAGGAACTAATGTGCATTTGGATGACTCTACTGAGATAGTTGGAGGAATACAGATGATCTAATGTGTGTTTATACAGTATGCAATAAATGGCCCATACACTTATTTCAAGTATAAAATGCTGACAACCCCAATCAAGGGGTTTAAAGTGAGTTATGAATTTAATGTAAAACTTGTAATTGCATCAATATGGTTTGTCCACATTTTAAACGCATTTGGACTGGAATAACAAAATTTGTATAATCCAGTTTTTCAATAACCCATTTTTAAGTCTGTACGCTTGATGGAATGCAATTCCTTATGAATGCTTAAAGAACTGAAAACATTTTTATACATTGTTTGTTAAAAACAAATATAAATACAGTATCTACCTGTTCACGTAAACCTGCTCTACATTTTATTTTGCCATAATGCCAACTTTCTTCTTTCACACCATAAATTAGCACGTCAGGTCGTTCACAAATGAGAAGCTAAAGCTAGATCGTCTCACCATCTTTTTCAAAGAGCAGAAACACCTGATTGATGAGTCACCAATATGTGGATCCATTAAATGCGTGGATCCATAAAAGAAGAAACGATTGTCTGAATCGCTGTAGCAGTTTGCTAATCAGACATAAGACACTTGCTAGAGTGTTTCTGCATAAAAATGAAATAAAATGGGGTTCATTTATTCCCAACTCAAAGGTTTTATTAGTTCATCAATGTCAAATTGGATTTCTTAAATTACAAAAATGAACAGATGAAATTTTTGTACCCCGGGTGTCCTTGCAGGCAATTTAATTTTGAGCAAATGGATTTAAGTTTTTCTTTTTTTGGTTAAGGTTTTGAATATCTATAGTGATTAGAGAGTGGTAGAGATTATGATGATGCTGATGTGAGTCATATATACTGTATAATCACATTATACATTACTTCTGACATAGAGTGCACAGCATACGTGAGTATACCCCATCACAAATATCTCTTTTAAATGTATATTTTCTATATAGGATGCTCTGCAATAATATAGATACATTAGATTAGTCAATAGCAAAGCTAAAACTATACCTAATTTAACAAAATAACTTAATGGTCCATTGTCCAAACATAGTATACCCAAATTAATATAGGGGAAATATCAAATAAACGTTTAATAAGAATGAAAAATCAACAGAAACAAAAATATCAAATCTTGCTGTTGAAATTTTGTAGTTTGTTTTTATTGATTGATTGATTGATTGATTGATTGATTGCAATACCTCATTGGATTTTAAATTACACTTACACCAAACACTTATCTTAATGAATATAACTGTTTAATAAAACTAAAATGTATTGTCCATATACACTGAGATATAGACAAAAATATATATTTTTAAAAGGGTTGTACTAATTTATGCTGTGCACTGTAGTTATTTTTTTTAAATGTTGATATTACTGCATAAATATACTGTAGTACTTTTAAAATAAATCCACCACATATTTAATGACAATTTACTGATAAGAAAAATTTAATGCACAACATGGCAAAAAAATGCGTTTTAATCTTTTTCTTTTTCTAATTTAATATGTCTATGTGCAATAGTGATTATTGAGCACAGTGGCTTTGGGGATCTATGGTTTCCTCATTATTATCAGGCTGTTGTAGCCGAATCATATAATTATTACTGGGAAAAGAAACTGGAAGATCAGGGTTAGATACTGTCTCACATAAACAGACTGTATGGCCTACAGTGCTCAGCATATACAAGTACACCCCTCACAAATCTATTTTTTGAATTCATATTCAATTAAATTTTAATAGGAAGCTATACAATATTATATTTGTCCATATACATTAGATTAGTCAGTAGTGAAGCTAAATCTGGAGCTTATCTAACAAAATAACTCACGATAGGCTACTGGTTCAAAAACTAGTACACCCAAATTTATATGTTGTAGAAAAATATTAAATACAAATTTTAAAAAGAGAAAAAAAATCAAGAGAAGCAAAAAAAAAAATAAAATTTAGTTAAAATTTTGATGGTTGTAATTTTAATTTTAATTTATTTTTTTGCAATTTTTAGCTTGAATTTAATTGTATTATCTTTCCATTTCTAAATATGTTTGGTGACTAAAATATCATTGTAATAAATATATCTGTTAAATAAATCTGTTTTGTTTATATGCACCAAAACACATTACCTATTCACTGAGAAATTGATAAAAAAAAATATTCATTACTCAATTATGCTGAGCACTGTATCAAAATTGTCAGGAGACTCAGAAATGCTGATAATTAAAAGTAATCATTAAAAAAATACGTGCAAGACAAAAAATAAAGTAACACATCAACATTGGCATGCACTGGTTAGTCCTCACCTTTAGGTCGTGTGGGTTTTATTTTCTGAATTATTGACGCATTGCTACAGGTGGCGTTAACTTCCACGCTTAACGCAGAGATGTTCATGCTGGAATTGTCGGGGGTTCTTGCGCATTCCCAACCCGGGATCTGAGTTTCGTTCAGTCTCTGTAAATCCATTCCAGAAAACTTGTAAGAGTAGCCTATATTATTTCTAAATGAACATAAAGCTATTTTAATGGAGATATTACATTCAATGCGTCCCTAAATAATTATTATACGTTGCGCCATGAATTATCTAAAACCTTTTATATATGAATAATATTCTGCGTATCCATTGCTGCTCTTTCACGCGCGTCTGTGAGAAGAAGCCTTGTGCGCGTGAAACTGTTGTAGCTCTGATGAGCGAGTCGCGTGGGTAGACTGTGCTTTGAGTGTCAGCACAGAGGGAGGGGTGATTATAGAATGGGAGGGAGAATTACAAGAGTAACAAGCTCACTTAACAGTTAACAGGCTAGCGGCTTTTGCCTGATGGAATGTATAGGTCCTGAGTCGCCCCCCAGCGGGTGTCTTGTGTTAGGCCTACCGTTTGCTGATTAAAAGGTCGTATGGTAAGAGAAAAGAGAGAGAAAATGCAAACTGCTTCAGGCTAAGCAGGAAGGGGTTCAGACCTCTAAACCACAGGGCTTTCATGACATGACGTTTTCATTTTATTGTTTTGAAGTGCGCGCACTCATTGTGTGTGTGTGATTGGTAGGCCTATAGCCTGTTCATCACGTTGTGAAGAACATTTTTAGAAAGATTTTTTTGTTCCCAATAAGGAAAACGAAGAATTTTGTTTTGAAACTGCAAAATATTTCACGTAAAGGTTGGTTTTAGGAGTAAGGGGAACATACATTTGTGTGTGTGCCAAATGCACTCACATACACACATTTTACAGTTAAATTCCTTGTTTTAGACTAATACATTTTCTAAATGTTTTTATTGAAATAGTGTTCTGAATGAGTATTTTATTATTAATTTTTGTTTTGTTTTTCTATGGTTATGTTTGTTTGTAGGGTGGGGTTAGGTAATAGAAAATAGTTAACCTGATTTAAAAGTAACAGAAGTCAATAGTGCTACAGTTTTTGAGGGTTTGGTTCGGGTTAGGTTAAAGCTAAGGGGAAAATTATTTAATTGGTTCAGAACAAAAATCATTATGTCTGAGGTAATTACTCATAAAAATGAATTGCTGTATCATTGAAAAACACTTGTGAATCACAAATTACAGAAACTGTTCATTAACAGATATTTTTTTACAGTGTATAAACAAAATCTTAATTGAACATGTTGATAAAAATGTTAATATGGGAGTAAACCAAAAACTAAAATTAAAAGAAATATATAAAAATACATTTAGACATTCGTAATTAACTTTTTTTTTCTATAGTCATTTCTCTTCCATTTTGCACTGTATCAATATGACTAAGCAGACATGCCTTTAACACCACTTCGGCATCAGATCATTGCATTTTTGAAAAAGAAACAAGTACAGTAGAACCTTGTGCAACAAAATCATGTTAATCACCTTAACCAAATTATTTTAAAAAGCGTAGTATATAAAACTGATGCTGAATGTTTTCTGTCTTTAAGATTAAAAAGGGTTGAGAGATCAAATTATACAGTTCAGAAATCACTGTACATTACTGTATAATAAAAATATAATATTTTGGCTACTTTTAATAGTAAGTTAAATGAAAATATATAAAACAGAAAATACATTAATGTGATTGGACTTGTCTCTGGATGCCACTGATGCTTTTAAAACATGGCTGTCAGATTTGTTGTTGTTTAATGGTCTTCTTAGAGAGGTTTTGTTACAGTAGATGTTGTCAAACAGTTCCTTGGTTGTATGTAAAAACCCTGCCGGGTTGGATGTTGAACCCCCTGCCATTTCCGGCCGCATTCTCTGTCCTTGAAGGCAGAACAAATTAGTCTCGGCTTGATCTGATGCACGGACACATGAAAGACATCAAAAATACAATCAACAATGTAGTCATTCAACATCAGCAACAGCTATTATAAATAATTTAGCATTTCACCAACCAAACTTATACTACCCCTGCCCGAATATTTGATTTACCCGCAGGATAGTGATGCAAGTCATTAGCGCTCCGTATATGGCCAAGAATCCGAAAGCTACCCACAAATTCAGATGATTGCTTTGCTGACAAAGATCAGGCCTTTTTTCTGACCTGGCTGTTCACAAACAAATTTCTAGTCATATAATAGTATGCTTAATGTAATATGTTAATGTTGTACAATGCTGCATATTGTCTGTTTTATAGTAACATCAATTCCATACGTACCTTCAACAAACACAATAGTTTGTGGTGTGTGCTCCACATTCTTAAATGGAGGAGGATAGCTTATGCTGGCCTCACAGGTGTACAGGGCTGTCATATTCACAGTGACACCAGCCAGGATAAAGCTGGTACTGTTATCCAAATCAACACTGAATTCAGCAGGAACCTCTCCGTTTGTGTTTTTTTTAGTTTTGAGGATGGACGTATGATTTATCGTCACACAAATGGAGATGACCTCATCACAGTCTTTATACAATCTGAAGTCCATTTCTGGTGCACTGAGTTTAGGGCAGGCCACTTTAACGGTACTGTTCAGTGCCACGTACTCGATCAGTGGGAGTTCACCTGCAGTGCAGAGAAGTACAAATATTCAAATATAGCTCCATTATTTAAGCCTACATCTTACAATTTCTATTGACAATAATCATCATTTACTCAAATTGTTTCAAACCAATATGAGTTTCTTCACAAACAAAATATTTCTGGCAGTGCTGGTATCAGAACAGTTGATGGTCACCATTGACTTCCATAGCAAAAAAAAAAAAAAAAATAGTATGGAAGTTAATGGTGACGTTCAACTTGAAATGGAACTTAATGGTGACCAATCGCTCTGGAAGTTAACTAGTCTTTTAAAGCATTTGTTTTAACTTAAAATTCTTTTTTGTGTCAAGTCTGATTTAGTACAATGTAAATTCATTGTACTCTAAAATAAATTGCATTATTTGTATGTTTTGTTTGTCTGTTTTTAAGATCAACCATAGACTCTGATGTTACAGCTAAACTGCAATACAAAGATATATGATTTTTTTTACTTGAAGATACAGGCACTTTAAGATCACACCTTTTTTTCGTACCTAGTGGTATGAATAACATTATATTTGATTAATGTGCATGGACATACTGTATGTGCTGAGATCATTCCACATAATAGTTTCTTGATTTCAAATTCTTTTATAACTTTCATAACTGCAGTGTGGAGAAATGTTGTCATAGAGACGTGCTTTGGAAACAAAAAAGGAAAGACTGAATCATACTTGTGCACTGTGATTAATTCTCTCAGCATAGAGTTTTCTGCTGTGAGAATGTTAACCCCAAGTCAGTGTGCTGTAAAATGTATAGAGAATATTTGTTCTAAGATATATTTTGGTTTATGCTATGGATACTTTGTAGCCTCACAAATACAATGTTTGTGCTAATTTACATTTAGTTATTTAGCAGATGATTTTGTCCAAAGCCACTCACAAAAGAGGAGGCATTAAGTAAACTGATTTCATACAATACAGATCAATTACGATTGATCTGTAGTCATGCAAACATATCTTTATGGAATATGTTAATGTAAACTTTTAATATTTAAACATTGGGTAGATTAACTCATTAAACCTTAGATAAATGGATAAATAAGGTCTAAAAAAGATAAATAAAAAATATTTTTTATAAGTCTTTAAAGTTGCTGCTATAATAATAATTTCTCGTCTGTTTGAATTGTATTACTGAAAACAACTACACTCAAAAAATTACTTCTGTGTTGGATTAAAACAAACAAATAAAATTTAGTAATGTTCAACTTAATTTGTTTGTTTAAATTTTGCCCAAATAAACTGTTTACAACCACTTAACATTAACAAATTTGTAAGTCCAAGGAATAATCTTTAAATAATTTTTTTCATTGTACTGTATAGGTTGACATGCCTTTAACACCTTTTCGGCAGCAGATCATCACAGCTTTGAAAAGGGTTGAAATGGTTAGAATTTTATCCTAAAACTGTTTTTCATCTTTAAAAAAAAAGTATTACAAAGGTATGAAAAATTTGTGTGCATCTATATAAATATAATGCTTTAATAGAATATTGTGAATTGTTTATTAGACTTTTATCTTTTGGTAACACATTAGTATGGAGACATTCTTATTTTAGTTGCTTATTAGATTTTATTTTATTTTATTTTATTTTGTAGTTTATTAGTAATTATAAAGCAAGCATTAATGCCTGACCATTTTGTACATCCGTTATCTCATACCTAAACTTAAGCTCTACAAGCATCTTATTACCTATTAGCAACATATTAGAAATCCATGAAGAATATGTTACCGTCGCTAAAATCCTTTTATTTATTACTATTTATTTATGTTTCATTATAATGGGACTTTCCGTGTTTCTGTTACCCACACACTTTTTTTGCCAGGATGTAAACAAATAAAAGAGCTTATTGTGAACTTAACATGATTGCTACTTAAGAAGTAATTTTTTTAAATTATCATTATTATTAAAAACATTTAATTACAATAAGGAATACACTTCAAAATTATTGCTTGTTTCAATGGAAATTTGGGTCAAACATGGAACAAATCCAACTATTATGTGTTATAAATCAAATCATTGAAATTTTAACCCCGCAGTTGGGCTTTGATTCCAAATTTAATTTTTAAAAAGACATATATGTTGTATCCTGATTAACAAGTCACAAAAATATTTGTTTATTATACTTTTATTCACTGTGCTTTGTTTTTGGGGTGTTAAGCCCCTGTAGGCTTCTCAGATTGAAGGCCATGGCAGTTAGAAAACCCAAATCTCTGTCACATAAATAAGGGTTTGTAAAAATGGACTAAAAAGGGGTTGCTAATCTTAACTGGTTACATTTAAATCATTATTGAAAATTAATGAATCAGTTCACTGTAAAACCCAAAAGTTAAAGTAACTCAAACCATTTGAGGAAACCGATTGCAACAAACCATTTACGTTAAAAAACTAATCCTAATGAGTACTATGAACTTAATCCATTTGAGTGAACAAAGCAATTTGAGCATGGTAAACCTCAATATATGAAGAGAACTCAAACCAACTGAGTACTGTAAAACCCAATAAGTTAAGGCAACTCAAACCGTTTGAGGAAACCGATTGCTTCAAACTATTTGAGTTAAAAAAAACAACTAATCTTTATGGATGCTGTGAACTTACTCCTTACATTTAATAAATATTTCAGATTTAAACAGCTTAAGAAAACAGCTGCATAAAACTTGTATACATATTCACTGTATCCACTATTTTGCAGCTTAAAAGTCAATTACAGAAATCAAGATCTTACCTTTGCACTTGTTCTGTGTTTCAGATAGGGTTCTTTGGAAAAAACAGAGACTTAAGAGGGTCACACATGTCCAGAAAATCTCCATCTGGTGTATTTTAAGTGTTCACACAATACTGTCGAAATGGCAAATCCACTGCCTTTCGTTCTGTCACTGTTTTGTATGGCGCACATGTGTGGCAAATGTAGACTTCAGCGAAACACATGATTGAAACAGGAAGTTTCCATTCTCTCCCTGCAACCTTTGTGGTTGATGTTATTTGCAAGTTTCATATTGAGCGTTTAGTTCAGGGTGTCCTACATAGCATCATACAGCAGCTGGTGTTTCCTCAGTGAGGGGAGGTAAAGGAGACCCTGCAGGGGGTTTCTTGTTTGTTTGAGGAAATGACAGGGTGCTATTTAGGGTTAAACTAGGTTGATTCTTCAGAGTAACAGTGAGATGTATCACATGAAAGAGAAATGAAGAAAGAAAAATACAGTCAGCACCTGCGAGGACTCATCACAGAAAATTACACATTCTTGATCTGAAAAATAAAATCTTGCATGCATTTGTTTAAAAAAATTAGCATTTTTTTTGCCTGAACATTCTAAAACGGGGAGAAAAATGTTATTTAGTAAGATTTCAAGTTTCCTGTTTTGAATCTAAAGCTGAATGCGCGTCAGCAGCAGTGCACTTATGGCAACCAAATGAAATAACAGAAACTGTCTTCAACCCACAATGCTGATGATGATCTGTTTTCATAGTACTTTTCCCTCGATGGAAAGAAAGAGTCTGATCAGTCAAGTTTCCTCTCATAAGAGAACACATGCAAATAATGAGGTTTTTTGGTCTTTTATGTAAAACTAGAACTAGTTTCATGACCCATACATGTATAAATCCAGCTTCTGTGTGAACCACGCTCACGTGATAAAATGATCATATGTTTACAGAGCTTCCCATGGGCAAGTGATGCTTCCAAACAGAAAAAGCTGAATCATCAGAATATTTTATTCATTATATTCCATCTCACATTAACACAAATACATTGCTCATGGCATTTGTAAAGGGAACTTGTACAGAGAAACTAAATATATATTATTTTTTAAGTATTATTATAAATTATACAACCCTAAATCCTAAAAATGTAGGGACAGTATGGAAATGCAAATAAAAAAGAATGTAGTGATTTCTAAACTTACTTTGACTTTTATTATTGCAGATATTACAACAATTATTTAATGTGTTCCTTATGATTTTATTTTTATTTTTTTAAATAAACATATTTTAATTTTGGTTCTTGCAACACATTTAAAATCAAAAAAGGTGGTATAGGAGCAATTTAACGCTAGGAATCAGGTAAATTGTTTATGTAATGATGTGATTTGAAACAGGTGCTATGATTCGGTACAAAAAGAAAAAAAAAACATCCAAGTAAGGTCCAGCCCTTTAAGAGCAAAGATGGGCCGAGGACTGCCAGTTTGCCAACAAATCTATGAAAAAATTATTGAAATGTTTAAAAACAATGTTCCTCAAAAAATTATAGTAGGACATTTGGATATTTCACCTTCAACCATGCATAAAATAATTGAAAGGTTCAAGGAATCTACAAGAATTTTAGTGTGTAAAGGACAAGAGCGCAAGCCAAAGCTAAACTACATTGATCCCTTATCCCTCAGGTGGCACTGCGTCAAAATAGTCATTTATCTATAAGTGATATTACCACATGGGCTCAGAACTACTTTAGCAAACTTTTGTCAAGTACCACAATACATAATTACATCCACAAATGCCAAACTGTACTGTGCCAAAAGGAAGCCCTATGTTACAGTGTCCAGATTTTGGAGCACAATATGCTGTCTTCTTTTCCAGGGACGTCCATGCACATTACAACAAAACAAAGCAAAACCACATTTTGCACACAAGTCCTTTGCAAGTCCTGGCTACAGAGGAAGAGGATACAGGGTGCATGACTGGCCTGCCTACAGTCCCGTACTGTCTCCAATAGAGAATGTGCGGTGCATTTTGAAGCACAAAATGCGACAACTGAGACCCCTTACTGTTACCCACCTAAAGACTTGTTTGCAGGAAGAATGGGGCAAAATTACACCTGAAAGACTTCATCACTTCGTGTCTTCAGTCACAAGTGTTGTAAGTGTTGTGAAAAGGAATGGCAACATTACAAAGTGGTAAACGCTTTACTGTTCCAACTTTTTTTTAATGTGTTGCAAGAACTAAAATTGGACTTTGTGTTTATTTTGAAAAAAACAAACAAACAAACAAACAAATCATGAGAAATATTGTTTGTTGCATTGTCTGCAATGAAATATAAGTAAAAGTAAATTTAGAAATCAATGCATTTTATTTGCGTTTTCTATACTGCCTCAACTTTTTCTGATTTGGGGTTGTATATCTTTTTATTTATTTACTTTTCAAGTAACTTTTTAAGCTATTTGTGTTTGTTTGTTTGTTTGTTTGTTTGTTTGTTTGTTTTGGGGGATATTTGGTACTTATTAGCATATTTACAGTAAAATTAATTAACAGTACTTTTTTAATTAAACAAAAACACACTTCAAAGATTATATAAATTAAATATCAATTGTTTCTGGATATTGGTGAGGTAGCCTAAATTTCTGCCATTATGCTGGTAAGAGAAAAAACCATACATATCCAGCAGAGGGAGGTGGAGATCCATTTCTTTTTTTGTTGCAGTCAACTGTTCCTGTTACAACCTGTTATGGATATTCTGTGAATACATATTGCCTATATAGAAAATTATCATGCCCTGTGACAATCTAGACCTAATAATCTAAACCTTTGGCATAAAGTTGTAGAAAGGCACAGGTTAGGAGAAGGCTACAAAAACATTTCAAAAGCTGAAAAAGTTATTGAGAATGTGATATAATTCCAGGCTGTATGACAAATAAACTATTATTTCAAAGGGTTATGATGATGTTCTGTAGGCATTGTATATAGGATTCAGCCAAATTGAGCAGTTGGTGTGTGTGCGTGTGTGCGGATAGACAATCAGGTTTGCGTGTCACTACGATGAAGGGAACCATGTTTTTGAATGAAAGACATTTCAAACATGGTCAGAACAATGTGAATTTTAATTAAAATGGTAAAATATATTTAGATCCAAGTTTAACATGTGAAGAATGATCGTTTATCAACCATGCTGTTATTACAGAAAATAAATTGAAGCATTTGCTAATTTTAATGTTATCTCATAAAAGTAAAATTATTCAAAGATGTACCATTGGCCATCAATCTATCCATCAGCCTCCTATTTAAAGGGATAGTTCACCCAAAAATAAAAGTTTACTCACAATTTAATTACCCTTGTGAGGCTGTAAACATTGTCTTCTTATTTTAAACACAAAAGAAGATATTTTGAAGAAAGAAAGATACTAAAGTCAATGGTTACAGGTTTTTAGCTTTCTTCAAAAGATCTTTTGTGTTCAACATAAGAAAGAAAGTCTAATATGTTGTAAACAAGGGAAGAGTAGGCAAATTATAAATTTTTTGGTGAACTGTCATTTTAACTGCTCATATTTTTATTAAAAACATCTCGTTTTTGTCCCTATAATGTTCTCCAAACTCCCAATTGTATTGTAAAAAAAACACTGATGTATACCCTAATCCTTAATTATCAAACAGATACAACAAACCTTGATATTCAACATATTAAGACAATATTTAAACTAATTTCCTGATGCAGTTTTATATGCCTAAATATCAGTCGATAATAAGATTAAATCACAATAAATGTGTCGTCTGTAGTTATAACGTCTGATGTGCTTTAATCTCTGTAACCACAGAACACCCGTTAGAAAGGTATTCAACATATAGTAGTAATAGCAATGCCTTTAAAACTGTGCATTTGTGTTCTACTTTCAACATTTTTGCAAAGGTCCTGTGTCTATAATTATAAGAATTTTGTTTAATTGTTTATACACTTGTGTGTGTGTGTGTGTGTGTGTGTGTGTGTTTGTTTTGTTTATTTATGTTTATTTTTGCATGATTATTATTTACCTTTTATCGCCCTGGCATTATATTGTATATTCTATTGTCATGTTGTTTAAAGAATAATAATACAAAACCTGGCAACAAGGTGTGCATTTGTGGCTTCTTCCGATAGGGGGTGACCTTGCTACACTTTCTTTTAGTGATGCTTCGTTAGGAACTTGCATAAAACCTATATTTTTTATATTTCATCACTGAAATTACTATATATATATATATATATATATATATATATATATATATATATATATATATATATATATATATATATATATATATATATATATATCAGAAAATTTATCCAAAACGGGTCAAAGCCTTTTTCACAGTCTACGGTCAGAGCAGCAACAAAAAGCAAGAGATTCCAGCCCCGTAATAATATGTGCACATGTGCTGCCCGTTGTCCTCTTGCACCAGTAGCGGCCTTCTGGTGCGCTTGTGTGGAGCGAGGGAAGATCCACGCACCTCCTTTTGATGGGCTGATTGGTCGAGCGCTGAATCTGGGCAGGACAGGAAACGGGACGCGAGGAACGCTCAGCAATCTCCGTTCTCCGGGAGAGAGAATGGGAGAGGAAAACGAAATGTGTTAATAGGAGGCTAAACAAACTGGATCGGGCGCATGAATATTTTACCTTTGCAGTAAAAAAAAGCGACAGTATTCACCATCAGGAACGTTGGATATTTACATTTATTACTCTTACAAAATATTTGTCGGCTGTTTTGTTTCATTGAAGATCTCGTCGTCTGGGTAAGTGCCTTCTATTAACTCATCTTTCTTATGTTTGGTACGTTACTCTTACATATGCTCCAACTTGTGCGGCGTTCTGTTAAAGTGGATTTACGTCAGAAAAGGCTTGGGATCACTATGAGCCCACTCTAAGGAAAGTGGCTCAGTTATAC
Organism: Danio kyathit; assembly: GCA_903798195.1. NCBI lineage: Eukaryota > Metazoa > Chordata > Actinopteri > Cypriniformes > Danionidae > Danio > Danio kyathit. The sequence goes on from LR812519.1 coordinate 38,366,599, forward strand.
TGTCTGCTGTTATTGTTTGTTCTTATGAGAAAATTGGCTGGACAAAAAGGCATGGAGGGTGTTAAAGAAAGGGGTCGAATTCATCTTTGTCATTTGACAATGGGACAATATCTACCACGTGCACAAATAGCTTTCCATCATCAGTCAATGAATTCTCTGAGTTTGGTTGGCAACATTTGGCTTCGTTTCCAGTCAAAGAACAACCATGTTAACGTTATTTCTGGGTGTGTTGCCGAGCTTATTTGACGTGAATGTGACAAGCGGATGATTTAGTGATCGGTGTATCGTTTTAATAATTATTACCCTGCTACATTTTACTCCCCAACAACACCGGAGAAAGTCGTCACGTGTTCACGCAGCGCTGTTGTATGTTGGCTTGATCCTGGGTGTGTTCAAAACATAACGCCCATACATTTCATGCCCTCTTCAATCCACGTCTTTGAAGGGAGTTTTTGTTGTTGTTTTTACACATTTTTATGTTCCCATCTCTGCTCTTTAAAATGAATATCATTTGAGACAATTATCAGCTTGGTGGTCTCCACCCATTCGAGCCCAAAGGCTAGCATTTTGGATAATGAACCAACTGATAATAATACAGGGTTCATAAATGAAAAACATCAGTTTGTTAATGTGACTGCGGAGGAAGGACAGGCTTTATAAAGATTTTCTGCATGTTTGATCGTTTTTTTATTTGCATGTCGCGTGCGCTCTAGGCCATGCTGTCCAGTCTGTTCATTGTCCTGCTACAGTCTCTCCGGTCATAAATGTTATTGTCACTCGTCCTTCTCCAAATGCTATCCAATACTACTTTTTATGCTGTTTTTCCCTCATGTTTACAAATGGTTGTTTTGTTGTCACTACGTTGTGTTCATTAAGGTTAAAGTGGGTGTTAAAATGTAATAATCTTGTCACTGAATTTGTGGTGAAATAAAGGCACGGTAGGCAAGTAGAAATTACAATATTACATGTAATTTCTTGATATCACATTTTCAATATGTTGTTTTTCTCGAACACATCTTTTATAATCTTCCATAGCTTATGAAAATGAACTTGAAAGTTCTAAGATATTTTTGTATAATTAATCTACAAATAGGTCAGTTTGTCTGTAATGTTTTTATTCAAATTGTAAATGTATTACATATTATTACTCAAAGATCTAATTTAAACCAGACAATATGTCACAACTGGGCACGGGACAATAACAGCTTTCAAGGTATACCGCGGTTTGGAAAAGTCCAGGATTTAAAACTGCCAAATGTTCCGCTATACCGTGCCTAAGGTATTTTATAGTTTATTTTTAGTTTTTTTCTTACAACAGTATCTTCAGCTGAAAAGATATCCAAACATGCCATTTTAAATGGTAAGGAAATCTGTGTTTTTGAAACTATTGAAGACAGCAGAAGTCAATAATTCATTTGAATTATTTAGCCTGACATGTTTACTGCTATATAAAATATTTGAAATGTTTCTCAAAATAAAACATATTGTGTTCAAAGGGGGAAAAGTTTTTGTTTTTTACCCAGACATTTAAAAAAATATATATATTTTAGAGCAGTAATCACAATATCGTGAAACTGTGACATTTTTATCCAAGGTTATCATACCCTCAGAATCTTATACCGGGCTATGCCTAGTCACAACTGTGTATTAATGACAAAAAGGAAAACACTAAGTTCTGAGTGTATTTGGTGTATAGAGCAGCTACCCAATGTTGGACAAATGACTATAAAGTGTGTGACTTGTGTAAATCAAAGATCTACTAAGGGGTTTCCTTGATTTGAAGTATTTCTGCTGAATGGTTGAATTATGGGAACTTTATTTCTATAATATGTTCTAGTGCCACTTATCCCATTTTTTCACAGCGTGTGCTCTTTTATCTGCTCTAGTTGTTTTCTGTTAGAGGTTGTCATCTACTAGCTAAAGGGTGGAAAGTAGTGGGATGTAGTCTGTAAATTGCTGACCTCAAGAAAATGAGCACTCCGTCAATGATTTAACCATTTTCCTCTCTTCCTTGTACACTGCCAGGTAGAGAAGGAAATGCAGGGTCCTCTAGGCATGTGAGTGGACAAAGCAGTGTGTATGAGAAAAACAGCTGTTGCTAATGCATCTCAGCAAAGATCATTCTCTGTGAAATGAGTTTACAGCTAATCACACATTTAGGGAAGATAATCCAGCTATGTAAGAGGAAATGTTCTCTATGTTAAATCATCTTGAGGTTCTGAATACATTTCTTGATTGATTGATTGATTGATTGATTGATTGATTGATTGATTGATTGATTGATTTAATTTCTGGTTTGTGGATTTTAGCTGGTTTGTTTAATTGAGATTTCGTTTTAGTCTAATTAGAAGTATAACATTTAGCAAATAGATACTTTGAGTTGGATCCCAGGTCAGCACAATTTTCTTTCTCTCAAGAGCTGGGGCCACACAAAAGACTCAGATGTTAGTTGGTGTTATTTTACCAAAGCTCCCCCTCTGAGAAGGGGGCAGACCTTCAAAGAGAACGGTAACCCTCCGTAAAACACAGTCACCAGGGAAAGTGAAACCAGATAGGCCCTTAGCAGCTGTAAGGACCCGCAGTGGAGCACCTGGAGGCCAGCAAATGCCCTGCTGTTGGTATAAATGCTTGGCACCAATCATCAGGTGCACCTTTTTCTCGCTTGGCTTACCCGAGCAAGACTCTTTACACTCAACTCCCTCTGATTTACCCAAGGCATAACTGATAAAGAAACAAAGTGAGACTAATTTAGCTAGGAGTAGGGCTGGATTTTTTTAAATTAAATTATTATTTTTTGACAGATATTGCAATTTCGATTGATTTGCGATTTAATTTTGTAGTCAAGCTTCAGCTCAATAATCTGTATCATAGCTTCTTACTGCTAAACTGCAGTGAGTGTTAGTTAAAAAAGAAAATGAAAAGAAATGAACTAACTTAAACATTTATTCAAATTTGTTTTTAAAGATTCAGAAATAAAACACTCCTTTTTCACAAATAAGTCACAAATAAAGCTACCTTACCTTTCTGTAAACAAGTTGGCCTCAGATTAGGGAGATAGTGTAGCTTATTACAAATAATAATAATAATAATCGGTGTTTACTCTAGGATTTTTTCCAGCTGTGGCGGCAGGCCTTTTGATCTACCAACTACCTTTGCCGTTAATTCAACGACAAATGTGACGCAGTACTACAAGTCGGGATTTGTGTAATACGAGCATGCAGATCTTTTTGCTTGCGCTAGGATTTCCTCTGTTCGTGCACAAAAACTTCTTGCAAGGCCTTAAATATACGCTGCTCAAGTGCAATTTAGCGCGTTTACGTAGTGAATATGTTTCCAACCTTTATTAGATTTGCAAGGAATATTTATGAACATCTCCAATAGACCTACAGTGCAGCATTAATGCGTCCTGAGGTAAAGTGAAACAGCTAGAAACTCCAGCAAGATAAAGTCTTTGTTTGTTGTATGCAAAGCCATAGACCTTTATCTATAAATAAAGTATAATTATGGAAACTGTGTTCATCCTAACTGAAAGCTATACGTCGTGTTTGCTGGCCTCACGCACCTGTCAGTCGGTCAGTCAGTCAGTCAGCCAGCATGTCACCTTAAAGGGTTAAACAAATGACGCACAGCACTACTACGGTTACAGAAAAGTCTGCGCTGTTATAATTCACTAACCTTTTAATACGTTTTGGTGCAATTATAACCCGCTATTTTAAAAAAACGACAATGTTTTAAATGAGAAGCTGTAATGTAGCCTTGGCGGAATGTACCGGAAACCTTGATAATTATAAAAATACAGAACACTTAGCAAACTAACATGGCTGAAACAACTCTGAAATTGTACTTTGCTGTTGCTTGCTACTAGATTAAGTGTCACTCACTGGCAATACTTTCAATTGACTTTTTAGCAAGACACTCCTTATATGGTGCCAGTGGTGCTTTTTTAGGTGCTGGTTGTTGTATTTCCTCGTGCTGTAGCAACAATTCTACGACGGCTCTTACAAATTACCTGTTTTTGTTCAGCGTCTGTGACTTTGAAACCAAAATATTCCCATATTACTGATGTCCTGTTTTTTTTTTTAACTAATTAGTCTATTAATGCTTCTGAAGTGGTAAACCCCATCATCCCACTCGTCTGCGCTTTTCTGTTTGTTTGTTTTTTATTGTGGGCATTCCGCATAGTTCAGTTGCGCAATTCTGATTGGGCAGAACGAAAGTGTACTCACTCAGTTGGCTAGTAAGACTATCATACACAGACGGCAGTCATGCATTTGCTCTGGGCAGGGGAAATTAAATAATACATATTTATTCCATATCGCAGCCTCTTGCGATTTAGCTAATCGCAACGTTTCAAATCGCGATTGAGATTTGATTTCAATTCATCGCACAGCCCTAGCAAGGAGTGCACAGAAAATAGAATTTATAATAGTCGCATTCATTGTTAACATTCCATGTTAAGATTTACTATCAAGTAATAAAATAAATTGCTTTGTGTGTAGAATACAATCTTATTTATTTAACTGTCTTTGTAGAGCAGACTACAATACACATGCATTCTCATTAACTGTTCTTTTGAGTCATTACAAATCGTGGAATCAGCAAAGAAATGCATATAACAAAATATATATGAGACTATGTACATATCAGATCATAGTTGATGTCTCTGCATTGAAGCTTGAAGGTTTTTAATCCTTCAGATGTTTAATTATGAATAGTTCCATGTAGGGTTGCATGGTATTGAAAAAACTGACATTGCAATATTTAGTTTTTCTACGTTGTACATTGCAATATGAATATAGTTTCACAAGATGACTATATTTGGAAAGAATTCCTAATTTTATATTAATTAGATTTGGAATGCTTTGTAGGGGAATCCATCTGCATAAAATGAATTAAAGCACAGATGAAAAGAACAGAACAAAGATAAAAATGAAATAAACCACAGTTTATTGAAGTATAGAATATAGAGTCGATCAGTATTGAAGTAAAGAACTAATATGTAAAATAACACTGAATGTAGTCTTTAGTGTATTAAATAACTAAACACAATTCATCTTTATTAAATTTATTAAAATTATTTTTTGTGCCCAAATGGTTTAAATTCACTTTAAATCGTACAGTCACAGGTCTTAAAATACATCCAAATAAACGTCTTTCATATTATTAGATTAAATTTAAACTCTGTTCTGTATGTCTTCTGCTTAATTATAATCTCAACTTGCAGATCTTGCGATGTGTCTATTGCAGATTCACAGATTGCTATCGATGCTGAAACAATATATTGTGCAGCCCTATAGTTTCATGTATATTTGGACAGACTCACAGGTTCACAATGCAAAACCCCCAGTAGCTAGATTATACTGCATGTAATCTTACTTGCATCTTAAAACCCTTTTAAGGCCTCTTTACACAGTCAAGTTAAAAGTTCCCTGTGCCCAAAAATCAGTGTAAAGATGCATTGCTGTAAAAAAAAAAGATTAAATTATGCGTGTTCTGACCAACCTGAGCCCCTAGTATCAAAGTATGCAAGTGTAATTACTTCACTATCAGCCTGGATTTCTATATGGCTCCAGAGAAGCTTATATTGTACAAACTGAAATACTAGAGAATACTTTTTAATATGGTTGCTTGAAAGAAGCTTCCCAAGACTGGACAATCTGAAAAACTTAAAAGACTAGAAACTGTAAAATTCAGTATTTGTCCCAAGGAAAATCTTTGTTAAACTTGCTAGTCTGGCAAGAACATATTAAGTGGCTCATTGCCCAGATTCTGAACTGTCCTTCTTTCCTTCCATCTGTGTCCCAAAGATGGTTGACCCCTCGTGACACTCACCGTGATCTCACCATGACGACAGCTTTACTTCATCCAGCTGGAAAAGATATCATCTAATATTCTGCCCTTTTATCAAAATACGGTTCTCTTATTCTATAGATCTTTTTCATAGAACGCAAAAATACCAGCCCACTTTACTAACATCCGCTTACAGAAAGTAAAAATAAAGTGGGATGTTGATGAAAGTTGGAAACAGCTACCGATTAATAAAATGAACATGTAAATCATCCCCAGCTATTTGAAAATTGCATGGCTAACTGATTTACAGCATAACTATGAAGTTGCATGCAAGTCATTTCTTTTGCTCTTTATAATGAATTGATGTATAGCATGCACCGCTGCATATGTAGGTGGAACTGAATAACAGGTTGTAAATACAGATTAACTGACAGGTCGAAAAGTTCTTTTTCCTTAGGTGAGAGATTTTTTTGTACGAAGTATTAATAATAGCATTAGAATGACATTTCAACGTCTTATCAACGCTATTTCAAAGTCTTATCTGACCACAAAGACTGAATTAGAAGAATTCCTCATCCACTTGAACAGGAGGGTTCAACACTAAGAATTTTTCTACTGGGTTCAGATTTTTACTTGCCCTGCCAAAATTTTCACTGGTCCAACTGAAAATTGTTAATAGCTATTTCTTAGCCATATATTTTAAATAATGTGTCAAAAGCCAAACATAATTGTATACATACACGTTTTATTCAGCATAACTTTTCTTTAAATACAACCGACAATTTTAAAAATTACAATTGTGATGTAACTAAATCAAAAAAAAATAAAAAGAAGCTTGGTGGTGAGTTTAACTCATTTAATGTCAGGGGGTAATTTTGCATGTTCACTTCTTAACAGATGAAAATGGCCTGTGTTTAAGTGGAGAAAAATGTCTCGAATAACACTAACGAGAAACGTGAGCAAAAAGTAGGGGTGTAACTGATCACGGTTGATCCGTGATCTGTAAGGATCACAACCCACGCTTCGGAACGCACGTGACCCGCAGAACTTTTTTGAACTTGTAGGTTAATCCAACATTTATAACAATCGCAGAGAGATCGCCTCCCGCGTCTTTCAAATTACATGTATGAAAGCATTTTGGCATCCCTGTAAAATATAAAGATGACGGAAAGTTGTGGTGGGACCTAAATGCTTTCTTAGGCTATTATTTAAAGGTGTTTTCTGTCTCTGTTTGTTTAGCCTGCATTAATGCATTCGGTGTAAAGCTGCACATTTAAACATTCAAAGCTTGTGATCTCAATTCAACCCTGCGCAACATGAATGATAAATGATAATGATTTGCATATGTCCCATCCTTCTAAGCACTGAATTCAAATCTACATTTGATCGAGAGATTCGGTTTTTAACAACTTTTTTAGTTAGTTACAACAATTAAATAACAGAAGAACTGGGAGAACAGTTTTCAGTTCAGATATAAACACTGATGTTTATGCTAAAGATTAAAATCCCGTTTAAAGGAACTTAACGCTGGTGAATGTTTGATGCTGGTGAAAGCAATTACTTGTGTAACCAATGGGTGGTGGGACAAAAAACCATCAAATTATGTCACTGAATAGGTTTTCAAAAATGATACACCTATAATGAAACCAAGTTTTATGTGTAAATTGTTGAATCATTATTGAAAATAAATATTATCTGTTAT